>JXCR01140127.1:52884-66682 GCA_002079205.1 Phalaenopsis hybrid cultivar | reverse complement strand
TTTATGCCCAAATGTTATGATTATGTTATGCATGCGTATACAAAAAAATATAAAATATATATACATACATGCTATCAAGTTTAAATATCATTAATTTAATATACAAATACACTTAATTAAAAAGGTTATGCAAATAATGAGATTAAACTTTAATTATTTAAAATAAAGAATCAAAACCTATTAGATGCATGATATAACAGCCATATTTCCATCCTAAGATTTGTTTATAAGTATTAAACAAATTTTAATTAAATTGAAAAAATAAAAATGAAAAAAAAAATTTGTTAACAAAAAAATAAATTTATAATCGAGCTAAACTTATAAGATATCATGCTAACAATAAATGCACAAACTAATCACATTGTGAAGAACATTTTTGAGCAATTTAAGTAAGGAAGAATACAGCAATAGCAACAACAAAGCCTTAATCCCACTAAGTGGGGTCGGCCACATGAATCCTTTTTCTCCATTGCGTCCTATTTAGTGTCATATTTTCATTTAATTCTAAGAAATTAAGATCATTTTTTATATTTAAGGAAGAAAAAAAAAAATTTTAAGGTGGGGAGGAGATTGTGGGAGCATTAGGGGAGTTTATGAGTCATAGGGTTTAATTTTTGGCCCCCAGCTAAAAAAAGCTAGCATGTTGTTAGGGGTAAAATTGATTAAGAAATTAACTAACATTATTAATAGCCCAATGGATGGCAATTGGCATAAAAAAAATTAACCTAATAATCTAATTATCATTGTCATCAATCAGCTTGATGACAAAGCTCTGACCATGCATAATTGTCGCCAAAATATTTGTAGACAATGTTTTTTTTTTTTTTAAAGTCGAATGCTTAAAATCAAAAAATAAGAATAGGGATTTTTAAAATTTCCTTTATAACTAATGTCATATTCCCATACTNGCTAAACTTATAAGATATCATGCTAACAATAAATGCACAAACTAATCACATTGTGAAGAACATTTTTGAGCATTTTAAGTAAGGAAGAATACAGCAATAGCAACAACAAAGCCTTAATCCCACTAAGTGGGGTCGACCACATGAATCCTTTTTCTCCATTACGTCCTATTTAGGGTCTGTTTGGAGCAGCTGAAGCTTATTGAATAATCTGCTAATAAGCTGATTAAAAATAATTTGCCGATAAGCTAGGTGCGGTGCCTATTATAATTTTTTATTTTTTTAGAGAAGCCACACCGCTGCCACCGCACCTAGGTAGGCGTGGTGTGAAAACACCATTTACAGCGTTTTGAAAACTCATAAGCTGTCAAAACGCAATTTACCCAAATAGATCAGGTGCGTTTTCAAAATATCACGGCACCAAATAAGCTGCCTCAAACAGACCCTTAGTGTCATATTTTCATTTAATTCTAAAAAATTAAGATCATTTTTTATATGTAAGTAAGGAAGAATAAGAAAAAAAAATTTAAAGGTGGGGAGGAGATTGTGAGAGCATTAGAGGAATCTATGGGCCATAGGGTCTAATTTTTTGCCCCCAGCTAAAAAAAGCTAGCAAGTGGTTACGGGTAAAATTGATTAAAAAATTAACTAACATTATTAATAGCCCAATGACTAGCAATTGGCGTAAAAAAAATTTAACCGAATAATTTAACTATCATTATCATCAATCAGCTTGATGACAAAGCTCCAACCATTCATAATTGTCGCCAAAATATTTGGAGACAATGTTTTTTTTTTTAAGTCGAATGCTTAAAATCAAAAAATAAAAATATGGATTTTTAAATTTCCTTTATAACTATCTCATATTCCCAAACTAATGTCTAACGCGTAGGGTTGTCAAAAAAGCTTGTTGTTCGTGACCAGCTCATGTTCGGCTCGCTCAGTAGCTCGTATTTGATTTGTTTGTTAAGCAAACAAGCCGAGCACGAACAAAGATTTTTTATTTTGTGTTCAGCTTGATTTGACTTGAATTAATTAAATAATAAATAAATAATATTTGTATAATATTGATATATTAAACATTTTTAAAAATATTATATTTTATTAACTTTTAGACAATTTTAGCTAGGTGTCACGGACAAATAGTCCCACATCGGCTAGGTGTAGGGCCGAAAAGCAGTATTTAAGTTCTGGGCTGCCCACCACCCATAAGGGCTCTTTTGGGAGTTGACAAGTGGTATCAGAGCAGATTACTGCCTGCCAGGTGTGTGAACTCTCCATGGTCCAGTGAGACCCTCGGTGGAGCCGATCCGTGACGAGGGGCGTCCGTGATTGGGTGGAGGAGAATGTCACGGACAAATAGTCCCACATTGGCTAGGTGTAGGACCGAAAAACAGTATTTAAGTCCTGGGCTGCCCACCACCCACAAGGGCTTTTTCCAGTTCCGCCAGCCATAGACACGCATTGAACTAAGGATGTTGGATATTTAAATACATATGAATTATGTGGTATGTATGTAAATACTGAAAACTTGTCAAGTCCCACGCCCTCTCCAAATAGTCCCACACCATGAATAATAGAATAAAAACTTCTGTCATACTCTTTAAAAGTAAAAGGGAAGCTCAATTTTATTTGATAGCCAGTGTCACGTGTGATTTGAGCCATGTGAGATGTGGTTGAGTAATTTAAATTTTGGTTTATTTCCTATTAAGAGAGTTTTACAAAAACTATATATATATTTAAGATTTAATTATACTACTATATTGATTAAATTTTAATAAATTATTATTTTGAGCTGAACACGAGCTTAATTCAAACAAACATCCTTTGAATCGAGTTGATCACGAACAAACTATTTAGGAGTCATTTCAAACACAAGCCGTACACGAACAAAAATAATTTAGAACAAGTCAAACACGAATAAGCCTCAGGCTTCTCATTTACACCCCTACTAATGTGCTACCCCGGAGCATTAGATACACCTTTTAATAAAGGTCGTTCGTAAAATATGACAACCTAATACAAAGAAAATAAAACAATATGCTTTGTTTCTATTTAAAAAATGCTTTGATAAAGCAAAGCAGCAGAATTGACCATTCTTTACCTGAGTTAGTTGTGATAGCAGCAGTCTACAGAATTAATAAAAAGTACCATTTACTTTACCACATTACACCAAAACCAGGAGCAGGGAACACTTTGGTCAACTCACGATTTATAACAACAGCATATGCTGCAGCATTCAAATTTTCAATAACTCCAACATGTATTTAAAAAAAAATTTGTAAATATCCACCATATAAATCACCATTACACTCAATCATATGGATTTTAAGGTAAAATAAACATAGGAAGAACATTTCAACAATCTATAAATTTTTCCAATATTCTCCAAGCTATTCATACAAGATAAACCAAATTTGGAAGACCAAAATTGAAATATTAGGTGCCTACAAAATAGCATAAGTTTCATAAAACAGCACAAATCAAACTAATCTAAAACAAAGACTAACAAAGATTTCATGTCAAATTGAGAAGGAAAAATAATAGCAAACATTTATTTCAACTAAACTTTGCTCACTAAATACAGCATTAAGATACGTAATTTATTATCTTTCACTAAGAACATATAATCAACAGATTCATAAACTCACCTCTCAGGTTCTCTAATAGATGTGCTCATCAAATCTGCAAACACATAACAGTAAACCTCAAAAACTGAAGTAGCAGTAATGAAAATAATCTATAAATCCTCTGAGCAGCTCATTTAGTTGCTTGGAGATTTAAAATATGCTTCATGTATGAAAATCAAATTATTGCATTTGAAAGATTTGAAAGATTTAAAAGATTTNTGAGCAATTTAAGTAAGGAAGAATACAGCAATAGCAACAACAAAGCCTTAATCCCACTAAGTGGGGTCGGCCCCAAGAATCATTTTTCTCCATTGCATCAAATTTAGGGTTTGTTTGGGGCAGCTAAAGCTTATTGAATAATCTGTTAATAAGCTGATTAAAAATAATCTGTCAATAAGCTAGGTGTGGTGGCTAATATAATTTTTTGTTTTTTAGATAAGTAAGACCGCTGCCACCGCACCTAGATAGGCGCGGTGTGAAAACACCGTTTACAGCATTTTGAAAACTCATAAGCTGTCAAAATGCAGTTTACCCAAGCAGATCAGGTACGTTTTCAAAATGTCACGGCACCAAATAAGCTGCCCCAAACAGACCCTTAGTGTCATATTTTCATTTAATTCTAAAAAATTAAGATCATTTTCTATATGTAAGGAAGAATGAGAAAAAAAATTTTAAAGGTGGGGAGGAGATTGTGGGAGCATTAGGGGAGACTATGGGTCATAGGGTCTAATTTTTGGCCCCCAGGTAAAAAAAGCTAGCATGTGGTTAGGGGTAAAATTGATTAAAAAATTAACTAACATTATTAATAGCCCAATGGCTGGCAATTGGCATAAAAAAAATTAACCGAATAATTTAATTATCATTATCATCAATCAGCTTGATGACAAAGCTCTGACCATTCATAATTGTCGCCAAAATATTTGGAGACAATGTTATTTTTTTTTTAAGTCAAATGCTTAAAATCAAAAAATAAGAATATGGATTTTTAAAATTTCCTTTATAACTAATCTCATATTCCCATACTAATGTCTAGCGCGTAGGGTTGTCAAAAAAGCATGTTGTTCGTGACCAGCTCATGTTCGGCTCGCTCAATAGTTTGTATTTGATTTGTTTGTTAGGCAAACAAACCGAGCACGAACAAAGATTTTTTATTTCGTGTTCAGCTCGATTTGACTTGAATTAATTAAATAATAAATAAATAATATTTATATATTAAACCTTTTTTAAAATATTATATTTTATTAACTTTTAAACAATTTTAGCTAGGGCTTCAAATAATAAAATTTTTTTTTGTATAAGATATGTGAATACATAAGAATTGGGGGTATGCATGTAAATATCCCTAAGAAGTTAATTTGCTTTTTTTCCATGACTTTAATTTGTTTTTCTCGTTCTGCCAGTCATAGACGCATTGAACTAAGGAGGATGTTGGATATTTAAATACATATGAATTGTGTGGTATGTATGTAAATACTGAAAACTTGTCAAATCCCATGCCCTCTCCAAATAGTCCCACACCATGAATAATAGAATAAAAACTTCAGTCATACTCTTTAAAAGTAAAAGGGAAGCTCAATTTTATTTGATAGCCAGTGTCACGTGTGATTTGAGCCATGGAGATGTGGTTGAGTAAATTAAATTTTGGTTTATTTCCTATTAAGAGAGTTTTACAAAAACTATATATATATTTAAGATTTATTTATATTACTATATTGATTAAATTTTAATAAATCATTATTTTGAGCTGAACACTAGCTTAATTCGAAAAAACATCCTTTGAATCGAGTTGATCACGAACAAACTATTTAGGAGTCATTTCAAACACAAGTTGTACACGAACAAAAATAATTTAGAACAAGTCAAACACGAATAAACCTCGGGCTTCTCATTTACACCCCTACTAATGTGCTACCCAAGAGCATTAGATACACCTTTTAATAAAGGTCGTCCCTAAAATATGACAACCTAATACAAAGAAAATGAAACAATATGCTTTGTTTCTATTTAAAAAATGCTTTGATGAAGCTAAGCAGCAGAATTGACCATTCTTTACCTGAGTTAGTTGTGATAGCAGCAGTCTACAGAATTAATAAAAAGTATCATTTATTTTACCACATTACACCAAAACCAGGAGCAGGGAACACTTTGGTCAACTCACGATTTATAATAACAGCATATGTTGCAGCATTCAAATTTTCAATAACTCCAACATGTCTTTAAAAATAAAATTGTAAATATCCACCATATAAATCACCATTACACATAANATTAATAAAAAGTATCATTTATTTTACCACATTACACCAAAACCAGGAGCAGGGAACACTTTGGTCAACTCAAGATTTATAATAACAGCATATGCTGCAGCATTCAAATTTTCAATAACTCCAACATGTATTTAAAAAAAAATTGTAAATATCCACCATATAAATCACCATTACACTCAGTCATATGGATTTTAAGGTAAAATAAACATAGGAAGAACATTTCAACATTCTCTAAATTTTTCCAAAATTCTCCAAGCTATTCATACAAGATAAACCAAATTTGGCAGACCAAAATTGAAATATTAGGTGCCTACAAAATAGCATGAGTGTCATGAAACAGCACAAATCAAACTAATCTAAAACAAAGACTAACAAAGATTTCATGTGNAGGAAGAACATTTCAACATTCTCTAAATTTTTCCAAAATTCTCCAAGCTATTCATACAAGATAAACCAAATTATGCAAACCAAAATTGAAATATTAGGTGCCTACAAAATAGCATAAGTGTCATGNCATAATTAAATTTATATATAATTATATAATTATTAAGTAAAAAATAAATTATGTATAAAATTTAACTATTTTAATAATTATTAATTGATTTAATAAATGATTAATCAAATATGAATTAATGGATATAAAAATATTATTTAATATTATTAGTTTAATTAAATTATTATCAAGGTTTAGAAAATCGGACCGGACCGGGTGATTCAATTGTGAACCGATGGTCAGCCCGGTCCCGACCGCACATATAACCGTTTTGAATGTGAACTGGCTGAAACCAGTTGAACATGTGGTTCAACCATTAGCCCGGCGAACTGTTCCACTCTTATTACTTACATGGCATTGTAAATGTCAGAGGGTTCTTTATGAGGAGTTTTCGATGGAGAGAAAAGACATTGGAAATGGAGTAAAGGGTGATAAATGGAGTTGTGTGCAAGAAAAAGATTACACAGTGGGTCAATGGAGATGAGAGCCATTGGAAATGGAGTCAAGGAGGGTAATAAATGGAGTTTTGTGGAAGAAGAATATTACAAAGTGAGCAAAGACTCCTCAATGCCACATGGTAAATTCAGGGATGGAAGTCAATGAAGGTATTAAATAGAGTATTGTCTGTTGTCGAAAAGATTACACAATGCGCAAAGAGCTCCTCAACACCATGTATTCAAGGATGAGAGAAAGAGAAGTCAATGTATCTCAAAATCTCAAGCCAACAGAGTAAAGAAAAATTACTGTAAATATTACTCATTTACTTTTTATTTATTATATTTTCTTTAACTATTATAATATCACCTTTATATTTCGTATTTAAATTTTTTAAAATTAATTATTAAAATTCAAAATGACTTATTAGAATTATTGNGGAGGGTAATAAATGGAGTTTTGTGGAAGAAGAATATTACAAAGTGAGCAAAGACTCCTCAATGCCACATGGCAAATTCAGGGATGGGAGTCAATGAAGGTATTAAATGGAGTATTGTCTGTTGTCGAAGATATTACACAATGCGCAAAGAGCTCCTCAGTACCACGTATTCACGGATGAGAAAAAAAGAAGTCAATGTATCTCGAAATCTCAAGCCAACAGAGTAAAGAAAAATTACTGTAAATATTACTCATTTACTTTTTATTTATTATATTTTCTTTAACTATTATAATATCACCTTTATATTTCGTATTTAAATTTTTTAAAATTAATTATTAAAATTCAAAATGACTTATTAGAATTATTGTGGTGTTTGTTATTTAAATGTTGAGGTATTTAGTTTATAATTAATAATCAATTTCTTAAAATATATTATTTATGTTATATAAAAAATTTATAATTTATTACATCATTANAGAATTATTGTGGTGTTTGTTATTTAAATGTTGAGGTATTTAGTTTATAATTAATAATCAATTTCTTAAAATGTATTATTTATGTCATATAAAAAATTTATAATTTATTACATCATTGGTTCAACCTTGGTTGAACCAATGAATCTTGAATCATTACTTCTTTCAGTTTAATGCTCGATACATTTTTCACAACCTTGATTATTATTAATGATTGATTAGTTCAATAAACATTTTATTATTGAGAAGAATAATTATTAAAAAAGATTAAACTTGATTAAGTTTAATAATTTTATAATTAACATGGAATGCTAAACTTTTAATTCTTGAAAACATTCAAAAACTTATATGCATTTAGAAATATGGGATTTAAGTTTTTGTCAGCGACATGCATCTAAGATTTTTAACGACCTAATTCCTACTAAAATTGACAAATAGTTTCTTGTATTTTATCACTATTAATTACTAATGTACCAAAGAGTTTTCAAAATTTTAACTCCCTTCACATTTTATAAATACAGATTTACAAGATTTATTAAATTCTATTTTAACTGAATCCTACTTTTAACTAAATCCTACTTTTAACTAAATCATACTCTTAACTAAGTCTTACTTCCAACTATTAAGCAAGATTTATACTTTTTTTAAATCTCTTTCTCATCTTGCTTACGAGATTTAGATGAATAGAAAAACACAGTNAACCTTGATTATTATTAATGATTGATTAGTTCAATAAACATTTTATTATTGAGAAGAATAATTATTAAAAAAAGATTACACTTGATCAAGTTTAATAATTATATAATTAACATGGAATGTTAAACTTTTAATTCTTGAAAACATTCAGAAAACTTATATGCATTTAGAAATATGGGATTTATGTTTTTGTCAGTGACATGCATCTAAGATTTTTAACGACCTAATTCCTACTAAAGTTGACAAATAGTTTCTTGTATTTTATCACTATTAATTACTAATGTACCAAAGAGTTTTCAAAATTTTAACTCCCTTCACATTTTATAAATTCAGGTTTACAAGATTTATTAAATTCTATTTTAATTGAATCCTACTTTTAACTAAATCATATTCTTAACTAAGTCTTACTTCCAACTATTAAGCAAGATTTATACTTTTTTTTAAAATCTCTTTCCCATCTTGCTTACGAGATTTAGATGAATAGAAAAACACAGTTCAATCTTCCCATCGTGTGTACAGACACAAATATATATATTTATATCTAAACTTTTACAATGTTCTCAAATTTCATCATCTGAAAGGGGTTGGCTCTGATCACAAACCTCTTTTGTTATCTATTGATTTCTTTACTAAATTCTTTGATTTTCATTTCAGATATCTCAATATTTGGTCTTCACATCATACTTTTCTTGATGTTATTAGAGAATTCTAGAAGACTGCTAGCATTGGAGGTAGTCCTTGGTTTATTCCTTGGAAACTTCACAAAAGAGTGGTTGCTTACTTAAGGAAATGGAATTGGGAGACTTTTGGTGATGTGCATAAGAAGGTTTTGGAGGCTGAGGTGAAAGTTCAAGAGCTTGAGCAAGAGATAATACTTCTACTAGTCATATTGATGAAGTTGGTGATGCAAGCAAATCTCTTCCTTTTGCCATCATGCAATAGGAGGAACTCCTCCAGCAGAAAGTTAGTGATACTCATTTTTTTACGGTGACGTGAACACAAAATATTTTCATGCTACTATTAAACGAAAGAGGAACATCAACACAATTCTGAGGGTGATGGATAATAAAATGTGTTGGATTTCTGATCAGAAAAATATTGGAGACAATGTTGTGGAGTATTTCTCTATGCTCTTTGGTTCTGAAGAGCAAGTAACATGAAAATATTGTCTCCACATTTTGGTTCTGAAGTGCAAGTGTAATAAATATTTTTCTGATCAGTATGTGGTTGTGTCTTCACATTTGTTTTCATTATCTGTTCTGAGGCATTTGTGATTTTCACCTACTGTTGGTGTTGTTTAACTATTGGGCAATGCAACTCTTTAAGAAAAATGACTCAAGATGCCACCACCTGCATTTTGGAGAGGTTATTGATTCTGATAGATCGTCAAATTCTATTATTTAGAAGTTCAAACACAGCTATGTCCTCACCTCCTCTATGTTCTTTGGTTACAGAATATCCTTTTACTTTTCACTCTTATTTTTGGGTATACATGTATCCATTTTGGCATTTCTTTTTTAGTGCATTGTATATCAAGGAGAGGGCTGCTTTTCGGCCCCTCTCACATGTCTTTTTCTCTTTTGCCTTGAATAATATCAGTGTCTGAGGGCTTTTCTAAAGATATATATATATATATATATATANATTAGAAATTCAAAACTCTTCTCTTTACTTAACTTGAAGTTTCACATATTAATCTTGACCTCTAGCATATAGTAGGTAAGATCATTATGAGAGAATTCAAGAAGAGTTCCTATAGGACTATTTGGCCTTAGGATTGACCCTGGATATTGGTTTGGAACTAAGGTACACGATATCCTCACAATATCATGGCTAAAACCAACACATAAGATCCAAAAATGAGAGTTTTATTGATTCATGGTTCATTTAGAATGGATAGCTATCCAATTCTATTTGAAATACTAATCTTGGGTCTTTTGCCCCAGACACCCCTAAATTACCTAATTGCCCTTAAGACCTTCCTTTAATCCAAAATCCAAAAAAATCCCACAAAATTCCCATAAAATCCCAATAAATCCCAAATATTCTCAATTTTATTTCTTTCAACTACCACATGGCCCAATTTGGTTTGGCCATCTTTAGCNATATATATATACATATATACATATACCAATATCAATTAAATTAATAGACATTAAATTAAAAAAAACTAATATTATTTATGATTTAATATATTGAACAAAACTTATATTATAATTAATTTTTTATGAATTATTAATTGAATTATTAAAATTTAATGGAAGAAATCAAATATGCAAACTCTAATTATAAAATTAAATCAACATTAGTAATTGACAGTAGTATATTAAAAGACGTTGATCCTAAGTAATTAATTTAGTGAATCCCATGAAGTTGTGGCATGGGAAAGTGGGCGGTAGGATGGGGAAGAAAGACGAGGGTTACCTTCCTCAAAGGTTTTTGGGTGGGATTAGGGAAGAAGGAGAAACAAGATGAGAGTTTTGAAGGTCTTTCTATGCCACAATTTCGTCATTGCCTTCCCAACAAGTTGTATCGCAAAGCTCCAACACAACTGATAGCTAGACATTCTTCCTTGGATTTTTTTTAGGCTTTATAAAACTTCACTTAGAATAAACTATATTGGAGGTACATCCAAGTTCAACTTCGTTCATCCTAAATCTTTGTGGTTCCTTCAAGTTCTTCGAATGTTCATATTTGAGTTTTAATTCAAGTTCAGGTTTGCTTGCGGTTCATCCTTTTAGTTCGAAGCTCATCCTTAATGTGGGGTTCATCCATACTTTGCTATTCATTCTAGCTTTGATGTTTATCCTTGAGTTAATTTGAGGTTCATTCTTAAGCTCCATTATTGAGTGGGCCCAACTTTAGACTTCCCATAAAAACTAACCAACAAATAACTAGCAGACTCAACTAACTCTACTTACAAACTAGATTGCAAGAAAATAAATCCTATGTTTACTATGGCCGTACAAGATATATGTCAACACAAAACAACACACCACAAACACATCAAGCTGAAATACTAAATGAACTTAGCACTACAGTACCTTACCCTCTGACTTACTAGGTTGTGCTTAGGGGCATAATTGTAGCACTTGTAAGAAAAGCAAGCATTTATATTTTATTATAAATTTTAGCAATTGTCCCACTAAGCACACCCTCCTACACAAACTAACTATTAAAATTACTAAATTAGTCTCCCTAACATTCAGTTTAACGTACAAGACACTCACAGTCACCCAAAAAAATACCACTAATCACAATCAAAGTCACAATCGTTCTAACCTGAGGTTAGATTGGTGAAATAATAAAATCATCTAAAATGAGGGTGATTAGTATGGGGAGCCATCATGCTAGGCATTGTGATTCATATTTTATTTTAATTTAATATTTAAGTTCTATCAAAGTGGGGTATAATCCAATTTTTTGTATTTTAAATAATTTAATAATTTTTAGAAATTTTTATATTGATTTTTTTTTATTTCAATCGTTAAGTTATACTTTAANTTATGCTAGTTTTAAAAAAAAAAAAAAAAAAAAAAGCATTTGTAAATCATACCGGTTATGAAATACCGTTTTTCCTCCGTTTTGAAAATTCAATTGGAAGACGGATTTACGCGATGTTCATAGAATGTGAAAGAGGAAGGGGTAGACAGACAGTCGACAGTCGGCAAGGGTTTAGCGGAGGAGAGGGGAAGGGGAAGATGGTTTTAGGCTTTAATTTAATTTTATTTAAGTTAATTCAAATGATTAATGATTAATAATTAATTAATATGTTATCAAAATAATCGTAATTGAATTTATATATAATTATATAATTATTAAGTAAAAAATAAATTATGTATAAAAATAAATTATGTATAAAATTTAACTATTTTAATAATTATTAATTGATTTAATAAATGACTAATCAAATATGAATTAATGGATATAAAAATATTATTTATAATTATTAGTTTAATTAAATTATTATCAAGGTTTAGAAAATCGGACCGGACAGAGCGATTCAATTGTGAAACGATGGTCAGCCCGGTCCCAACCACACACATAACTGTTTTGAATGTGAACTGGCTGAAATCAGTTGAACATATGGTTCAACCATTAGCCTGACGAACCGTTCCACCCTTATTACTATCACTATTAATTACTAATGTACCAAATAGTTTTCAAAATTTTAACTCCCTTCAGATTTTATAAATCCAAATACAAGATTTATTAAATTCTATCTTAATTGAATCCTACTTTTAACTAAATCATACTCTTAACTAAATCTTACTTCCAATCATTAAGCAAGATTTATACTTTTTTTTAAATCTTTTTCCCATCTTGCTTACGAGATTTAGATGAATACAAAAGCACAGTTTGATCTTCCCATCGTGTGTACAGACACACACACACACACACACTCACACATATAGATATATAAATTTATATCTAAACTTTTACAATGTTCTCAAAGTTCATCATCTGAAGGGGTTGGCTCTGATCACAAACCTCTTTTGTTATCTATTGATTTCTTTACTAAATTCTTTGATTTTCATTTCAGATATCTCAATATTTGGTCTTCACATCATACTTTTCTTGATGTTATTAGAGAAGTCTGGAAGACTGCTAGCTTTGGAGGTAGTCCTTGGTTTATTCTTTGGAAACTTCACAAAAGAGTGGTTGCTTGCTTAAGGAAATGGAATTGGGAGACTTTTGGTGATGTCCATAAGAAGGTTTTGGAGGCTGGGGTGAAAGTTCAAGAGCTTGAAGCAAGAGATAATACTTCTACTAGTCATATTGATGAACTTGGTGATGCAAGCAAATATCTTTCTTTTGTCATCACGCAAGAGGAGGAACTCCTCCAGCAGAAAGTTAGTGATACTCATTTTTTTTACGGTGACGTGAATACAAAATATTTTCATGCTACTATTAAACGAAGAGGAACATCAACACAATTCTAAGGGTGAAGGATAATAAAATGTGTTGGATTGCTGATCAGAAAAATGTTGGAGCCAATGTTGTGGAGTATTTCTCTATGCTCTTTGGTTCTGAAGTGTAAGTAGCATGAAAATTTTGTCCCCACGTTTTTGTTCTAAAATGCAAGTGTCATAAATATTTTTCCGATCAGTATGTGGTTGTGTCTTCACGTTTGTTTTCATTATCTGTTCTGAGGCATTTGTGCTTTTCACCTGCCGATGGTGTTGTTTAACTATTGGGCAATGCAACTCTTTAAGGAAAATGACTCAAGATGCTACCACCTGCATTTTGGAGAGGTTATTGATTCTGATGGATTGTCAAATTCTATTATTTAGAAGTTCAAACACATTTATGTCCTCACCTCCTCTATGTTTTTTGGTTACAAAATATCCTTTTACTTTTTCACTCTTATTTTTGGGTATACATGTATCTATTTTCGCATTTTTTTTTAGTGTGTTGTATATCAAGGAGAGGGCTTTTCTAAAGATATATATATATATA
>JXCR01140127.1:17035-52556 GCA_002079205.1 Phalaenopsis hybrid cultivar | reverse complement strand
TACATATATATACCAATATCAATTAAATTAATAGACATTAAATTAAAAAAAAACTAATATTATTTATGATTTAATGTATTGAACAAACCTTTATTATAATTAAATTTTTAATGAAATATTAATTAAATTATTATAATTTAATGGAAGAAATTGAATATGCAAACTCTAATTTATAAAATTAAATCAACATTAGTAATTGATAGAAGTATATTAAAAGACGTTGATCCTAAGTAATTGATTTAGTGAATCCCATGAAGTTGTAGCATGGGAAAGTGGGCGGTAGGATGGGGAAGAAAGACGAGGGTTACCTTCCTCAAAGGTTTTTGGGTGGGATCATAGAAGAAGGAGTTTCGAAGGTCTTTGTATGCCACAATTTCGTCATTGCCTTGCCAACAAGTTATATCGCAAGGCTCCAACATAACTGATAGCTAGACATTCTTCCTTGGATTTTTTTAGGCTTTATAAATCTTCACTTAGAATAAACTATGTTGGAGGTACATCCAAGTTCAACTTTGTTCATCCTAAATCTTTGTGGTTCCTTCAAGTTCTTTGATTGTTCATATTTGAGTTTTAGTTCAAGTTCAGGTTTGCTTGCGGTTCATCCTTTTAGTTCGAAGCTCATCCTTAATGTGGGGTTCATCCATACTTTACTATTCATTCTAGCTTTGATGTTTATCCTTGATTTAATTTGAGGTTCATTCTTAAGCTCCATTATTGAGTGGGCCCAACTTTAGACTTCCCATAAAAACTAACCAACAAAGAACTAGCTGACTCAACTAACTCTACTAACAAACTAGATTGCAAGAAAATAAATCTTACGTTTACTATGGCCCTACAAGATATATGTCAGCACAAAACAACCCACCACAAACACATCGAGCTGAAATACTAAATGAACTTAGCACTACAGTACCTTACCCCCTGACTTACTAGGTTGTGCTTAGGGGCATAATTGTAGAACTTGTAAGAAAAACAAGCATTTATATTTTATTATAATTTTTAGCAGTTGTCCCACTAAGCACACCCTCCTACACAAACTAACTATTAAAATTACTAAATTAGTCTCCCTAACAATCAGTTTAATGTACAAGACACTCACAATCACAAAAGAAATACCACTAATCACAATCAAAGACACAATCGTTCTAACCTGAGGTTAGATTGGTGAAATAATAAAATCATCTAAAGTGAGGGTGATTAGTGTGGGGAGCCATCATGCTAGGCATTGTGATTCATGTTTTATTTTAATTTAATATTTAAGTTCTATCAAAGTGGGGTGTAATCCAATTTTTTGTATTTTAAATAATTTATTTATTTTTAGAAATTTTTATATTGATTTTTTCATTTCAACCGTTAAGTTATACTTTAAACATATATATATATATATATTAATGAACATTTTAATTTCATAAAATGCTCAAAATTATCTTGATGAAAGAGGATTTTGGATTTTATAAGATATAATATTAATTAATATTTTGATTTTTCTATATTTGGTGATTTTTAAGTATTTATTTATTATGACAAATTCATTTATTTTGTATTTTTCAAATTTTGTGAGCATTGTAATATGAATGTGTTCGAAAATTCATGAGATTAATTTGAAAGATTAGAAATGATATCACATGTTTTTAATATGTGTTTTGGGATTTATTAAATTTTTGTCAATGTTTAATTATTATTTAAATTTTTGATGTGGTTTTTATTCTAAAAAATTATGTAAACTTAATTGACTTTCAAAATTTATGAAAATTTACATGATTGTTCAAAATAACCATCTAAACATACCATAAAATTTTAAAATAATTTGATTTTAAATAAACTTATTATGATTTATTAAATTTAATTAATGATTTAATTATTTAAATTTTATTTTAATCAAAATGACTTGGGATTATTTTTAGCTTTTTTTTTTCTCTTATGAGAGCCATTTGGTAAAAATTTGATGATATTTGGAGTTTTAATGAAATTGTTTTAAACTTTTAAATTTATGCTCATTCATTTGAATTATTTAAATGAAATTATATTTCTCTTTTAATTAACTAATTAAAATTTTCTTAACTTCTCTTTAGCCTCTTTGTTTGCTGATTTTAAGTGTTTGGGATTCAATAATGTTAAAATATCCACTTTCAAATTTGTTCTTTAAAAAAAAATTAAATGTTAATTTCAATTATTTAGGTATCAAAATAATTTAATTAATTTTTTTTGGAATTCGAAAAACATCAAAGTAAGGCTCATTAGTTTTTAAGAAAATTGGAGGGATATTTGTATTTATTCAATGATGTTTCCATGAAATTTACTTCTTAATTTGGTTGTTATTAATTTATTACTATTTATTTTTTTATTTATTTAATTACAACTATTTCATTGAGTTCATATTCTTATTTTATTTCTCATAAATTCCATTCCATTTGTTGAATTCGTTGCATTTTTAATTTTTTTAATTATTTAGTTATAATTTTTTAAAGTTTTATTTATTTGTTATTAATTTTATTAAGGGATAAGTGATTTACAAGTGGTCATGCATCGCTGGACAACGTTAGGTCAACTTTGAACATCTGGCAAATTTTGGTCATGGGCTAATCATAGGCTCTAAAAAAAGTATGTGGGAAAGTTGATGAATCATACATCTAAATGGATTAAAGATGGCTATTTTTAAAACACAAAAATGAACAATATTTATTCATGTCCTTGGCCAAATGGAGATCGATTTTTGTTAATAAAGACAAATGATCGATATAAACGAGACAACAAACTGCAAACCAACACAACCAAAACAGTTAGGATAGCTCAACATACATCATGGGGCTAAACTATCATAGATTGACAATTCGCTTATCCAAAGACTAAGATCGAGAGGCCCATACTTAGTTTTTAGATATACCTTTATTGGATGGGAAAACCTTTGCAATTTATTGGTCTTCCATAACACATCTCAGTGGTCAACAACAAGCTCTAGATGCATGATGCATGAGCTCAATCAAGGTGGTGCACAGAGGTGGTGTAATAGTAAGTTGGGAAGCTTAATTGGTGGGAAATTAATCGGAAAGTGTTCCAATAACTTGGTGAATCTTTTTGAATAAAAAGAGATCAAGATAAACAAGTGTATGATGGGAATTAAGAGTGTCACGCTGTTTATGTTTCTTTTCACTTATTTATAAATGAGTTGTCAGCTTGTCTATCATTATATAATTTTCTTTTTCGAAGAAGTCTCTCTTCACGATCATAAGAATGATTTAGAGGAGAAAGTAACTGGAAAAAGCAGAGACACAAAATGAAGAAGACAAACAAAGAGAGAGAATATGGAGAGGCTATGTACGATAAACCTCACAATGATAGGTCAAGTATATCCACCTAAACAAGATCGAGCGGAAGCACCTTGGACAAATATCCGTAAAAGAAGGCCTAAGTAGACTACCCATAACCAGAGATTCCTAGCAGATCGAGGCCTCATAGACTTGTCATCCCAAGCCACTAGAACCCTGAGTCTACCTGGTTGTGAATGTAGTCAACCCATTTGCATCTAGAGATCCCTGACCAGCAATTAGTGAATTGCGTCATCCGCAGGGACCTCAGTAGCCTTAAGATCAAAAGAATTAAACTCTATCCTATGACAATCAGGCAGAGTTCTAAGAGGTGTGACTTACACCTGTAAAGTGGCGAGGTTGCCATTGGAAAGGAAGAGGAAGGGATGTTCATCTACAAGCTGGAAATGCTCCCGATAAAAGGACTTACATCCTGTCTGAGTTGGGGATCCTTTTAATGACCTAAGTGTGCTAGAAAACCACCTAAATAGAAAGCTATCATGGGTCAGTCAGCTTGGAGATGCATGGGGGCTTCTCCTTAGAACGTGCATAAGATGTAGTTACCTACCACAAACCTAAGTGTGGAGGCCTTATTTGTATCACTTAGGATGTTTCCATGCTATGCAATCCATTTTAAAATTAGTCCAAAGGCCATGCCAGAAAGTTAAAGATAGATTTTAAAATCTTGAATGTTTTAATCATAAATTTTAATTAGTCTTAAAATTCTATTAATATTTTTGTAAGAAGTTTACAATTTTAGGTCCTTGGAGAGCCTAAATGATCCAAATGATTCCCAGAAAATCCACAAAAAATCAGCATAAAAAATTCAAGCCCATAGACATGCAAGAAAGACAAAAAAACAAGCAAAATATGAAGGAATAAAAGGTCGAAACCGTTGGGTTGACAACATATCCCAGAAATAGAAAAATACAGCCACACACCACATAAGTACACATCTGGTCTTAATTCTATACAAAAAAAGAGATTTAGAATTAAGTTATGAGACACGAGCAAATAGCTCCTGATCCCTGTCACATGGTTCCACACGTGTGGCATCTCGGAACTCGTGCTCCTACCTTATTTCTAAAACAGATTCTTCTAAGGACCCTAAAAAGTACATAAGTAAAGTAAGAAAAAAGGAGTCAACCTACATGAAAACAACGTTAGTAGTTAAGCCAACAAACATGGAACACATATGAGCTATGCTTGGTGGGAGGAGCTAAGCAGCTCCTGCAAGAAAGAGTTAGTATATAAATCATTACATTGATCCCCCTGTTACAAGTGCAGCATGTATTTTATGCATGAATCCTGCAAGAAGACTGACCTAAGATGCTACCATGCATATCAAAACAGTAAGTATGAAAGCACACCAAAAACACAAAAGAAGGTGTGTAACTAGGGCAAATAAAATAACAAAGAACTATAGCTAAGAAATTGAAAAAGACTACCTAGCATCATAGTCCTTAGCCTAGCACACCATCTAACGTAGTGTCATAACACATCATCTAAGTGAGTGAAAAGTTATGTCAGAATGCTGGTGTATGTTTTGACGGGTTCGCCGTCAATGGCCCTATCTTAAGGATACGAGGATTATAAGAAGTGCCACTAAATGCAGGTTTTGAAAATTTTTTGAAAAGTTGACTTCATGTATGGTCTGCCCTTGGAACCATAGCACAACATACACATGCTAATCATGGCATGGTAGCTAGTATTGCCCCACTAAGGCATCCCAGTGGGCAATACTCGCCACCTTGTTGTGACCAGCAACGACTCACTCGGCTAATGAGCCAGTTTTGTCGTCAAGACAATTAGAGGAATACACATACAAATGCATAGTGATAGAAAGATGGAAAGCATTCGCCGCTAGCATACAATGTGTATATTAGTAGAATGTGTCAGAAGTGTTGAATGATGCATTCAATACATACAACACACATGAAAATGAGTGTCATGGAGGCAATGACCTGGAGAGTGAGCATGTCGTGGAGGTAGTGGCCCTAAGGTTCAGTGTGTTATGGAGGTAATGACCTATGGGGTGGGTATGTCATGGAAGTAATGACCCAGAGGGGCGCCTATGACACTGCAGAGTGGTGTCGTAGGGAGTGAAATGATGTAACTCTTGTTGGAAGGAATTACACAATGGATTGGCTTAATGGTGGGCCATCCATTTGCATAATGTATGAATGTGAGGAGTAAGTGTAAGAGAATACTAATTCAAATGCAAAAACTTCAATGAAGAAAGTCATGAACATGCAAGGTGTTATGAAAGCAAACACACAAGAATAGAAAGTGAAAATGCAAACCACTCGTGATGTGGTGCTAAGTGACATAAGGATGCAACAAAGTTAATATATAGAGTAATGTACTGCCGTGAGGCACAAATACTCATCATGAGCATATGAGGGGACATGTTCATGGGGCACGCTAGTGTGTATGTGCTAATGCAAATAATGTGAAAAAGCATGCAATGAATACAACATACCAAATGCAAAAGATTGACTGATTAATCAGACTAGCGACGACATCGATCGACCAAGTCGACAGACAGTGGTCGATAGACTGATCAAGCAGTGGCGGCGCATATCGATCATGGACCAAAGAAGGTTGGTTACAGTTGTCTGCGGGCGATTGATGAAGGGTAGTCAATCGATACGATCACGCCAGTGACAACCAATCAATCGAGTGGACCGAAGATATTTGATCGAGCTAGAGTGCGTGGCGATCAACAAAAGATGGTCAATCGATGCGACCAGGTGATACACCTAAAATATATAGCATTTATGTACACATTTTTATACCTATTTTTGAGGATGTTGCGCTTTGATGAATGATATTTGTGTGTTTTTATTTCATGTACAATCAAATGAATGAAAAATAGTAAAAAAAGTTAAAAGGATCAAATTTGGAACAAAAATGAAGAATGTGTGGAAATGAATTGTGGCGCCAAAGCACCCGAGACTAGCGCTTAAGCGCCAGAATAACATAGTAGGTCGCGCCTAAGTGCTGCATACCTCACACTTAAGCACGAGAGGTATTTATTTTAATGATTCAATGAATTTGGATGAATTTTTTAAGGGGTGTTTGAAGCAACTCTTGGTAAAAACATGATTTATGGTTAATAGACACAAAAATTACATTCAATTGGCTATTGAAAAGAGGCAAATCTTGGAAGATTCATTGAATGTGGATCATATTTTGAAGAGACACCAAAACACCTTTTGAAAAATTATAAAAGAAGACTTGGATTGAATGATTGAAGACACTCTCAATAAGCCACCGCCGCCCCCTCTCTTTGAAACTTATTTCTACCACTCTCATAGTTTAATTATGATACTTTTAGTAAGCAGAAAAAGAGGAGTTGAAGTGTGTTAATAGAGAGTATTGTAAGAGAAAGGAAGAGAAGAGATTCAAAGGAATTTCAAGAGTATGGTGGAGAAGAATTTGAGATAAATTTTTATCTTTGTGACTACATTTGATTTTATTTTAGACTTCTTGTGTGTTTATATGATTTCTACTTTTAAACTTAAGTGTTGTTGTGTTTTCTCTAAGAATTCTGAGTAGTTCTCTTTATCCTTTTCCTTAAAATAATAAGTAATTAAATTTTGGATTGAAGTTGTGTGAAGTACTAATTTTTAATGTCGGAATAAGTTGTGATGATTTTAATCATTGTACTTCATTTACTTCTTGATTTGGCTAATTAAGATGTTAATATCTGAGATGGTATTGTCTTAGTCAACTAATGGTAAGAATCACATGAGTCTGTGTGGATGAAAATATAATTTATATGGTTGAGTGCAAATAAATATGAAAATAAACTTTGAAGGGTGTAGAGTTAGAGGACTTTAGAGTGACAGACTAAAGTCCCCAATTTGGTTTATTGCTTTAGGTCTTCATACGAGGTGTTAGCCTCCAAGTTGAGGGAGAAGAAGGAACTCTAGAGTGAGAGCTAGTATTTTCCCTACTTAGCCTTTCAGGACTATTCAAACTTTAAATTAATCAATGTTCTTTATAGCATCTCTAGTAAGGGTAAAGAATAATATTGCTCCTATTTGACACAATACAATTTTAGATACTTACACAATTGAATTCTTATACTTATTACTGATTCATGATAAGGAAAAAATATTTTATTTATATTGCTTTCATCTTACAAAAATCTAGGTAAATTTAGTTAGTTATTTACTTTATTTTCAAATTATAAAAAAATTACTAAAAAAAATTAAACTTTCATTCCTATTATAGCATCTATAGTTTGAGTAAGAATATTTTTCAAAATAGAGTTTGTTATCTAATTTATTCTTAAAAGATTGTAGTTCTCCCTGTAGGTTTGATATTTGAGGCTTAATCAAAAAGTTCTATATTACTTAATAACGACATGTATACTTGTGTAGTATCCTAATATTTAAATATAATAGTTGTACTCTTATTTGCTTCAGAGTCAAGTTTTTGGCACCATTGTAAAGAAATAAATATAAATAAAAATATTGAGAATATAACCACACATACTTCGTAGTACTGTCATAAAAGTCGGGATCACTTGGTCGGTGGCCAGCCGATCGATCGAATGGACCAAAGATGGTCAACCAAGCTAGTTTGCGACTGATCAACACAGGATAGTCAATCGATACGATCGGACCTGTGGAGGTCGATTGATCGAGTGGGCTAGAAACGGATGATCGGGTCGGTCCCGACATTCAAATTTTGTTTTAGAAAAGAAAAAAGGTTGGTTTTTCTCATGAATTCATGGGGGAAACACAAAGGCTCATAATCATATGGGGTTTCTTCTAAAAAAAATCAAAATCTTAACCTAATTTCTCTATTATCCAGACCTCGGGCCCTAAGAATGAAAACTGCAAGGGATTATGGAATCTCACTTTTATGACAGTTGATTGAAACATTTTTTCATGTAGGATGAAGCTCTCCTCATAGAAGACGGTGATGATGTCGCCAGATTTTGCCTCCTCCAAAGAGATGAGGAAGCTCTCCTCATTGGAGAGTTGAATGTCAAGAATGCTGGAATCTTCCTTCTCCAAAGTCGGGAAGAAACTCTCCTTGCTAAAGAGTAGCTGGAGACGAAGAAGATGACCAGAGAAGATGATGAAAACGAGAGAAAATAGGGGTAAAGAATGGAAGAGCCTTTTCCCTGAATTTATCTTAAAGGAAGACGAAGGATTTCCCTCTCAAAACTCCCTGGATCTTCTCATAAGCTCCCACTTCTCCACCTGCTCTCCTTCTCAAATGGTGATCTATCAGCTCAAATGAGCTCTTTTCAAAGGGTTATTTTATCCAAGGGTCCAAAGCCACTTTCCCAATTTGGAATGAGCCAAAAATATCTCCTATGCCTTATTTGGGTGAAGAACTAGGCTAAAGAGAAAGGACTAATAGTCCCAACCACCTTGTTGACGAGAATACGGAGACCGCCGGGCCAATTTTCACAAACTGGTCCCGGTGGTGTGCCTACACCACACTCGGGCATGGTCATGCCACTATTCAAAGCATCGTAGATGGAGGCTCAACGTGACCATGCTCGAGGCCCCGTGTATTTATATTGAGTGCTATGTCTGTGCGGCATGGCCACACCACTTACGGGCGTGCTCATGTTGGTTGAAGAACTTGGGCTCCTACTAAGATTTGGGTGCGGTCATGCCCAGATTACGACTTAATTACGTCGTAGCCTTAGTTTGGCCGGTGTTGTCACACCGACCACAACCCATTTGGGTTGTTTGGGTTGGTTGTGGCATTTCCACACCCAGTTTATGCGTGGTCACTCCACTAACTAGGGGTGGCCACACCTAAATTAAGCATGCTCACAGTAGACCTCAGATAGATTGAGCTTTCAGAGAAGCTCACCAAGGGGGTTATGGACCTCATAGGACCTCAAATTGAGCAGGTAATGATTCTTGGGCCTCCGTAGAAAATGTAAATGCGTTTCAAAAGAGTTTAAGAAGCCGAATTGTCTACATATCATCAAGCAGAGTTGTTCCAACATCAAATATATCTATTCAGACCTTGAACTTAAGGTCCAAACATGGTGTGGGTTACTCTAATTGACGGTTTGCGCCAAAGGAATCTTCATATCAGCAGGATACAACCCTGTTCCATAAGAACAAACGACAACCTGGAGGACACCAGAAGCAATGTCGGCTTGGCAACTCAATTCAGAGCCAGATCGTGTCACTTGATGAAGATGTCCCGTGTATGTTTCATCAAAAATGGATGCCAACACATGTATGGGCCAATCTTTCGTTTTCAATGGCAATGGAGGAAAATTCAAACTCTCTAATGATTGATGAACTCTCAGAGAGTGCTCTAGGGTTCTGTGGGAAAGGACTCGATGATTTTAGATGCTTTGGTGAGGCAATTCAAGAGTGAGCTGAGTGAATGAATCTAATGTGTGACTCGCATTTTGCACCTTTTTTCAGTTATGAATATGACACAGAGGTAGAATCTTGCCTTAATTGATTACAAGAGGAACTAGTAGATGGCAACCAAGTGTCCAAGTGGTTATGGAAGGAGGTGGAGGCTTTCTTAGGTGGTTTTACATGGGTTTGGCTCTTTTTTTTGGGTTGAATTTGAGTCAACTATGACAAACTTTTTGGTTCTAAGTAATCATTGAAAGGATTGAGAGTGGCGAGACCATGGTTGGATTTAAGTTCATTTGATTTTAAGTTTAAGTGGTTTTGATTTCATTACTTTAAGTTTGGGTTTAGGCTTTGGTTAATGTTTTATTTTAGTTTAGGTTTGTTTAGATTCTAATGTTGGTTGGTATAGGTTTAGAATTGTTTACACTAGGTTGAATTTGGCTTTGCATTGATTTTGAGTAATGTTTAGATGACTTTTGGTTTGAGTTTGATTAATATAAGTATGTTTAGTACTAGCGCCTTATATTTTGCTAGATTAAGTTTAGCTTTTATTTTATATTATTTTTTTTACTTAGTTTTAATTTTAAATTTTCTTTGAGTTTAAAGATTAGGTTTGATTCATTTTGAATTAGGTATTTTGATCTTGATGATTGTAGGCTTTATTTGAATTTTGTTTAACTTTAAGTTTGCTTCATTTTGTGTTTTGTTAAGGCTAGTTTATATTTCAAATGAATGATATATATTTCATATTTTGTTGTTTTAGATTTAGGTTTAGTTTATATGTTTGTATATATTTAGGTTTAGTTTAGTTTAGTTCATTATCTTAGTTCAAGTTTAATTCCAAGTTGTATTATGTTTAGATTAAATATTTATGTTTTAAGTTTATTTTATGTGTTATTTCAAATTTATGCATAGATTTGATTAATATTTTATTTAAGTTGATTAAGAGCATGTTTAAATTTAATCAAAAATTTATTTGGATTTTGATTAAGAGTGTTTAGATTTTAAATTGAGTCTTTCTTTTATTTAAGCTAAATATGATTGAGTTGTTTTTTATTTTGATTCCAAATTTGATTAAATTTAATTTTTATTAATCAATCTTCATTTTTATTTACCTTTAAACCCAATCATGCTTTGAAATGAACTTCAAATATGTTGAGTTCATCTTAAAACAAAGAGGTGAGCTAAAAGGAAAAGTCAGGCTTGATTGGTTTGGTCCCACAAGGTCTCATTAAATTGACTAGTTCATGAGGTTAGTTTCACCAGTCTAATCCATAGGGTGAGCACAGGGGTTAGTAGGCACCTAAGGCCTAGGTAAGGTGTGTTGGTTCAAAGTCTCCAATGTTTAGAGGTTTCCTTAAAGGCATACCAGGAATTGAAAGAGGACTCAACCCTTATTTCTTAATAACATGACCAATGCTCAAATCAATATATAAGGATCAAACTATGCACATTTCAAACTAAGGGGAATAAGGATTTAGTTTTGATTAAAATTTGAGTTCCAACCATCATCTAGTCCTCTAGGATAGCCACTAAAGGGCTTTTAACCACCCTAAGCTTTAAAAATAAGTTAGAAAGAGAGACATGAACATCATAAAAATGAGGTCAATAATTTATCTTATTGATTGATATTTATTTGGATTCCTAAATACATTCTTTAAAATTCACATACATAACCAATCAATTCCTTATTGATCAGGACAATTAAAAATGGGTTCAACTCATTTCATGCGCTCACATTATCCTCCATAAAGATTGTGAAGGTATTATGTTATTCTCTATATCCATTCTCAATTGAGCTTACAAAATAAAAATGGGTTTAAAATCTTTATTTCCTTCAATCATTTGGCGAGATATGGTTTGGGTAACTATGGTTATCTTCTATCATATGTATCCCTTAAAAATTCTTTTTTTGAAAAATTTATAAAAAGACCCAATTTTTTTTTCAAGATAAACAAAATAATGTACTTTTAAGACCAACTTTTATGTGACACCTGACTGATTGGTATATCTCTTCTTGAAATTTTGGGTACATGTTTTTTTACCTTATTCAATGCCTCGCCTGAAGCCAAGCTTAGTTCCATTATTAAAAATGGTCATTGTAGTTTGTTTGCCCTATAAATTGCTTTCAATGTTGGTCACTTAAATGCTATATTCAATCTTAAAAGTTATAATGGGACAAATATTGTTCCTTTGACTAGAACTACTTATTTCTCAAACTGTTTTGCTAAATAATTTATTTGTTTAATGCCATCATAACGACGATTCATCAATTTATATCTGGTTCAAATATTACTTTCTAAAATATACTCTTTATTGCTAGATGGGATTATAATATATATTATGTTGACTTATATTAAGATGAGATGTAAAGTCATTCACTCTTTTTTGCCTACTTATTGGCCACGTGGTTGACTAAAAATCTATTACTTTTAAGCAAAATATTTATACTAAAACCAAACCCTTAACAACTCTCAAGCTTCATAATATGGGTAGGCTATGTTTATTAAGGACAAAAGCTACTTCTGAACTTATTCCATCTCATGAGCTTATATATAAGTTCATATCTATGAAAAAAAAAATTTTAAGCTAAAATCAATTTATGAAGACATTTCATAGTGTTAATAAGCACTACATTTTATCTATATATTCTTAAAAGGCTTTCCCCAATTATTTATTAACTGAATTTATACTTGCATTATCATAGTTCACTTCTTTATTGTGTTGAATGGAGAATCTAGAGTTAGGGTCTATTTGGGGTAGCTGCAGCTTATTAATAAACTGATGATCAATAGATGATCCAGGTAAGTCGATTGGTTGTTTGGTTTGTGCTGTTAGAAAACAACTGTTTTGCAGTTATTTCTGGATAAATGATCATTTTGCTCCTGTGCAGTAATGTTGTTTGCAACATAACTGTCAAAAGATTATACTTGATGCTTGAGAAGCAATAAAAGACTTCAAAATAGTACAAAAAATAAAATACATACCTCACTTAATAATGAGTATCAAGATTGATAAAAAAATAAAAAAAATATTAAAATTAAAATAAAAAATATGATAATATTAATTTTAAAATTCAGACGACCTATGTCACGAGCTACGTCGTCCTTCAGGGATACCATCCAAACCCAATCACTATCGATTGTGGATTTGTTGGACTGTCTGCCCATCGGAAGAAGTCACTTCTCTGTGATGCCTCAAGGGCACCTACATAACTGTCTCCCGTAACTATGTGCCCGACGAAACGTTAGTAGTGAAGTCTGCAGTCTGCAGTGGCAAAGCACTCGCCAGGAAGTCCTTGAAATCCTGGAACTCATCTTTCTTGAACGATTCAAAAGACAATCCATTAGTCATAACAGAAGTTGAAATTGCTAAAAGAATTAATTGTGGTTTTTTGCAGGCGTGAGATCTCAGAGAACAAAGTAGATCAACAAACGAATCTGTCACTACATGAAGACAATAAACCTTGTAAAAAGAGAGTTCTTTGTTGCCTTTAGCTACCAAGCTCGTGTGTGTCACATATGCATATCACAACAAAAAAGTAATCCAAAAGTAGTACAAAAACCCCGACATTGAAAAAAAAAGAGAGTAACATGGTTGTCTTTATCAAGATTTCACATGTGACACCAACCAATAGTGACTAACATGCCATCAAGAAGAACACACAAGGTCGAACATCTCATCATGGAACTCACAAAACCATAAAAAATAAAAAGGAATAAAAAAAGGAAAAAAAATACAAACAACATAAAACTTACAATATCTAAAATATCAACAATCAATGGAACATAAAAATAAAAATGGACTTTATAAATTGATAAAAGCAGTAATTAATTAGGGTTTTGTGTGGGTGCGAGGTTTCATAAAACTAAGCACACTAGACCCACCGAACCTGTCATAACAAGAAGACAACATCTTATAAAATATGGGTTCTTGGTTGCCTTTAGCACGCTTAATACCAAGCTTGTGTGTGTCACATAAGCATATCACTCCAAAAAAGACCATCCAAAAGTACCTCAAAAACCACAACGTAAAAAAGAAAAGATTAACTTTGTTGCCTTTATCAGAATTTCATATGTGACACCAACCAACATCGACTAATAGGCCATCTAGAAGTTCCTCAAAAACCACAACATCTAAAAGAAAAGAGAAACTTGGTTACCTTTATCAGGATTTCACATGTGACACCAACCAACAGTGACTAACAGGTCATCAAGATGAACTCACAATGTCGAATGTCTCATCATGGACCTCATAAACGCAAAAAAAAAGGAATAAAAAAATGAGAAAAGATAATTACAAACATCATAAAATTTAAAATATCTAAAATATCAATAATATATGGAACATAAAATAAACATGAACATGATAAAATAAATAAGAATCGTCTAATTACCATCCAACAATGGCGTTGGTAATCGCTCTCACAATTAAACCATTTATGCAGCACCTTCGCCATCCTGGATGTAGCCATCCTGGGACTCCGCATCTACTGTGGTATAAATTGACCTACATAAAATTTAAATGCTACTAGCGAGACCTGCATGTAATCATCGTCAACC
Organism: Phalaenopsis hybrid cultivar; assembly: GCA_002079205.1. NCBI lineage: Eukaryota > Viridiplantae > Streptophyta > Magnoliopsida > Asparagales > Orchidaceae > Phalaenopsis > Phalaenopsis hybrid cultivar. The sequence goes on along the minus strand of JXCR01140127.1, from coordinate 38,327 downwards.
ATGCTAAAGTCTACATCTATTCGAGAATGATGCCGCCAAATGTAGTGGTGGAGCGCCATCGTGGCCACTGAAATCTACATCTGTTTTGGAAATGGTTACTTCGATACATCACACAATATGACCCATTTCTTCTTTCACACTCCAAACGTTCTTTCAATTCCACCTCGTAAGGAGGAGTGTCTTTTGTAAAACATTTCCTATCTACCGCGAGCAAAACAAAGATCTTTCAAAATTGGGTATGTGATATTTCGTATTTGGAAATGACTCAACCAAGTAATATTTACCCATCCCAATATAATAATAAGTAATAAACTAAAAAAAAATGAATGTGGTTGATAAATTTATGAGCCTAGAGGTGGGTGAGCAAAGTCGTGTGCTCGGTTTCTCGTCGCAAAAGAAAAAAAAATACAATTATCATGTGCACAACCTTCCAATCAGCCATCACAAAATAAAACATATGTTGAAGTCACATATGACCATCACATTTTATGTGGGTGATCCACATCATCCAATGTATGTGATCTTTTCAATATTGGATGCTCATGCATCTACGTGAGTTTCATCAATTGCTCTAATACAATTCTATCAAATTAAATAAAGGTGTGATAGTCACACAAGTCATTTTGACGTTTGAATGAATATGATTTAATGTTTTAAAATAATTGCCTTAAAAAATAACATATATTGTGGGTCATTTGCAATCTTTTTTGGATCGTCTCTAATGTTGTATTCTCTGACTTGATAATCTTTGCAGAAAAACTGATAAGAGCTTTCAAGCCCACTGAGAAATATCTGTTAATTATCTCTGATAAATGATGAAATAGCTCCATCGCTCCTTCCATTGATTCATTTTGTTATAAAATGTAGAGGGTTATTGCTAACACTTCTCTTGATGTCATTCTTGAGGAGCCTTGGAGTCCATAATGACTATGTAGTTCATCAAGCATATCCATAAATATAGTTTTGTCATACGAAACATGTTATTGAATCTTGTGGGTTGTCCTTGTAGTATCTCCCCAACTCATTTATCATAAATATAAGTGGACGCCATGCAAGGAGTTTGATCGATGTATGAGTTGTAGTATTCGTACAGCAAAACTACTGCCGCCACAATCTTTCTTCTCAGGCTCTCTCATTGTAAGTTCATGATAAAGAAGTGTTTTGTTCAAGTAATATGTGTGAATCAGACATTAAAAAATATTTAAAATCTGAAGTTAAATTAAATTGACAGGAAAACCATGCCTCAAGTTAGAGATAGAAACCATAAGACCAGTTGCACCACCAACCCCCACCACAGCCATCATCCAACACCCACCACAACCCCCACCACAGACACCACCCAACACCCATCATGCCCACCAACCAACCCCCTACCAAAACCACCATCCAACACCCACCACAACTACAACCCAACCCCCACCATAGCCACCACCCAACCCCCTACCACAGCCATCATCCAACACCCACCAAAACCATCACCCAACCCCCACCACAGCCACCAAACAACCTCCCACCACAACCACTATCCAACACCCACCACAACCAGCAATCTACCCCCACCACAATCATCATCACAACCCCCACCATAGCCACTATCCATCCCCCACCGTAGCCTCCACCCGACCCCCACCACATATCCACAAACTTCCCACATTCATAAATGAAAAAAAAAAAAACTAAATGTAATTTTGAGATGATGCAATTACAAATAGGCCAACCGAGACAAAGCTATGAGCAAATGTAGCACCCTATCTCATCAATTTTTTGAAATTACTACTCAGACATCAAAGGAAGTTAAGAAACCCTAGCCCATATTTTTCATTTGGAGCAATTACATATGGGGTACCCCAAACATTGATATGTACAGATGAAGCATGCTCTTCCATCCAAGCTTCAGTTTCATAGTTGAAACATAAACAAAAAGGGATGTAATTTCGTGATGAGGTTCACAACAAGCACAGACTACTCAATGTTGAACCTTCACATACAAATGAAACATCAAATTCACTTGCCAAAAAACTACTCAATGTTGATTCATCATTCAAGCTAGTAGTAACAAGCCAAAGAAGTAGCAAGCCTATCAATTTTTTAAATAGGGTACAAATAAACCACCCAATTTCATCCATTTTTCACGCAGGATACCTGAAATAATGGCACAAATTAAGCACCCGAGTTCATCCATTTTTCAAACAGGGCCCCGTAAACGTTGCAAATGAAGCAACATCGAGCATCCATTCATGTTAATGATATTCAACAAATCAAACTGAACCTTTCGTCTGACATCGAACAAATTTCACATTTTTTTTTCGTTGCAAGATTCAAATCTAAAATTAATGACCGATAATGAGAAATCATAAATCACAAATCACCAATATGATGAAAATCTCGCAACAAATCGAAAAACCCAGAGCCAAAAATCACATAAAGAAAGCCAACATTCCATCGACAACCGCATGAATTACTAACAGATCAGAATATTAAGATAATCCTTTGTGACGCAATATCCATACGTGACCAGTCACATTTTCAAAACGCGCCCACACAATAAGCTGCCCCAAACGCACCCTTAATGGCTTAAGAAAAGATTGATCGCTATATCCTTTCCATTTTACTATCACACTTATCTTTTACCTTCAAGAGAAAGATATCTATTCACGAAACTACTGCCCTATTTATAAAAAATATGCTTCTAACTACGATATCCCATTGTCAGATGTTTTGTTTGCCATTATCAGGGTCAATTCTCTTATCGCTTACTCCTTCAAAAGAATACTTTGATCTACTTAAATAAAAAAAAAATGAGCATATTTAAATTTATATCAAATTCAACATAAATTAGTGAAATCTTAGTTCAGAAGACAAGTAAATTTCCCTTAAAGTATTTTGGATCACCTCTCATGGATAGGAGACTTTCAGCTAAATATCACTCTTCATTACTGGAGAAAATTCAAGCTGGGATAGTTAGAAATATACATTTATTTTAAATGTGCAGTCACTATCAATTGATTATTTTCTCTTTTAATAACAAGCTTATTGGTGGAGATCAATTTTTAGTCCAAAAATGCACTTTCTAAAAAATCACCTCCATAACCCTTCAATTTCTTTTTGATTGGGGCAATTTCAAAGGGTTTCAACTCATTTCTTGGGCTCAAACCTTTCTCCTTAGAAATTGCAAAGGTATTGTTTTATCCTCTATTTTTGCTCTCAACTAATCAATTAGCCAGCCAGGATTTTGGTAAACTATGGTTCTCTCTGGTCATATTTCCCCCTTTCTCCTTCTTAGAAGGAATGAAAAAAAAAAAAAAAAACAAAAAAAAACATTGGTTTTCAAGATAAGCAACATAATGTATTATAGATGGATCTTTGGTTTCTTTTTTATACAACTCCTGGTTGGTTGGTAGATCTCTGCTTGTCATTTTGTATACAAGTACATTGAAATGTGATTCATCAACTTACATTTGGTTCAAATATTACTTTGTAAAATATGCTCTTTATTGTTGGATAACATATCTTGGTGGGCTAAATATTGCCGATAAATACACAGCATTTGCTTCAAACTTCAGCTATGAAATTTCTTCCATTNTTTGGTTCAAATATTACTTTGTAAAATATGCTCTTTATTGTTGGATAACATATCTTGGTGGGCTAAATATTGTCGATAAATACGGAGCATTTGCTTCAAACTTCAGCTATGAAATTTCTTCCATAATTTATTTTGGCCTATCCTTATAGCATGAAAGAAATGAAAAACATAAAGTGTCCCTAAAAACTCTTGTTGTGATCATCTTTNTATTTATTTTGGCCTATCCTTATAGCATGAAAGAAATGAAAAACATAAAGTGTCCCTAAAAACTCTTCTTGTTGTGATCATCTTTAATGCTGTAGGATGGAGCATGCACTCAATTCTCTCTTAATGTGTGAGCTTATTCCTCCTATGGGTGTTTGTCTTTTTGTGCCATTCATATAGATTTTTTTTTTAGCCNAAAAAATTTCTAAACAAGCCCAAAATTTAGCACTAATTCGAATTACAAAAGAATTTGGTAATACAATAAAGAAGCATTTCCCTGGGTGACTAGAAAGAGGGAGGTTCGCTGTAGGAGCTAAGGGAAGAAAAAATGTGTGGCAAACCATCTTTAAATTAGGAGATGAAATTGCTAACACCTGATCCCGAAGCAAAGCTGAATTTCCTTGGATTCACTGTCAAAAAATTAAAAAATAAAAAGAGTCAGGACATAAGAATCACATAGTTTAGTGCAATATACAGTTGTAAATCATTGGTAAACATGCAAAGTATTTTATATAAAATCCAAAGAGATGGATAGGGATGCAAAAGGTCCGTGATAAAAACAGGAAAAAAGAGAAACTATAAATTTTAGTATAAACAATAATTAGAGTCAAACAAGGTTCACTTTATTGGAAAAAAAATGATAAAATCATCATCATCAATATCCTTTACATGGAATCAGTTATATGAATTGATAGTTAATCATTCAAGATGAGTGTAATCTGTTGCAAATGATTTTAACCTTGCTTTTTTTTTTTTTTTAAATGTCTCTTAGGTTGGCTTTACTCTACTACCTTCCATATTCCTTTCCCACTATTACTATCTACTTGAATCAATGGTGAAAAACCCAAACCAACCAAGTCTACGCTATCTACCCAAACCAACCAAGTCTACGCTATCTATAATTGTTACATATTAGAATTTCTAATCGCCAGGACAATCTAAAATGATAATTTTAGATTCGATCATTCCTAACTTTGTCATATCCACTTCAACAGCCTAGCCCAACACTTATAAATGTTCTAATATAACAAAGATCCAAGAGACAATTTTAACCACCATTCCTTGACTTTCAAACTATATCCTCTTCCAAAATCTAATTCTTTTCTACGAGAGAATATTGGAATAAATCTTAAAAAACTTTTACTACTATTTATATTAGACATTTTTTTTTAAGGGTAAGGCCTATAGTGTCCATTGATAAGTAAAGGTTACTAAAAAGAGGTGCAAAAGGAACATCAAGCCTATCCCCCTTAAGCAAAAAAGACAAAGCAGTAGGACGCAAAGTATCTAAGAAGACAATTTGAGATGAAGCAGCCTCCTTGGCAAGCCGTCAACAGGTCTGTTGCCTTCTCTTGGTATGTAGGACCATTGGACACCGAGAAAATGAGAAATCTGAGCCATTTCCTTTGATGTGCCAATGAGAAGAGTTCAAGGAGGTGCAACATTTCCAAAGAATCAGAGAATCCATTCCATCACAAGGTTGCTCTAATGAAGGGAAGAGACAATATTGAGAGCAGTCAGAACAACCTCAGCCTGAAGAGGGAAAGCGGCAAATGTAGGGACTGAGAACACGAGTAATGCTGTGCCAGTGTGATCCCTGAAAACTCCCTCAATGCCAGCATTAGTACCAAAGAAACTACCATCAATATTAAGCTTGATCCAATTGAACTCAGGTTTCCTCCAATAAATCAGCTGAGGTAGCTGCCTAAAAGTCTTAACTAGTCTGATAATGTGCTTGGAAAAAGGATGTAGAGCAGCCATAAAACTTTCTTTAATCCCACCATGCTTGATCACCTTCTGAAGATGGGCGTGAATATACAAAAGGTTGCATTAGGACTCTCCCAATGACCATTCTCATCATGTTTCATATAGTTCTTAGCCAGCCAAATAAACCAATTGATCAATATAGGGAGAATTATGATAACAGAATTAGTAGTTTGAGACTAATCCTGCCAACAGTTCCTAACAGAATTATAATTCCTCTCAGGCATATCAGCTTTCAGCAAATTAGCAAAATAGCTCCAAAGCTCCAAAGTCTACCTGAAAGATGGAAATATGTGAGAAAGGGATTTCTCCTCACACAAGAGGCAAATGGAAGGAAGTATAAGACCCCTGAGCTTGAGTATGTCATCAGTGGGTATAAGAGAGTGCATAGTTCTCCAAGTAAAGAATGATATAGATGGTTTCAGAAAAGAGTTCCACAGCCACTTATAATTCCTGGACAGAGAGGCTGCTGAAGAGTTAGAGCAATGGACTTGGAGGTTGTAGTTTCAACATTTCCTTTGAAAATCAATTTATCCTTGCTGCAAGGATCAAAAGGAGTTCTGCAAATGTAGGTAGCATCCTGTTTGGCTACAATATTGCCAAGTTTAGTAGAATCCCATCTTCCATCAGTCCGCCACTCACCCACTGTGATATTGACGTCCATAAGCCCACCATCAAGATGAGCAAGAGGCCTCAAAAAAGTCCAATCATCAAACAAGAAGCTCATCTTGCCATTATCCCAATGGATAAAATCTTCAAAAAAATCCCTACGGTGAATCATTTCCTTCCAAACAACTGAGTCTGTGTTCTGAATTGTGCAAGCCAAGGGTGAGCCTGACCACAATTGTTTCTTCTCATAAGAATGGCCCAAAGAGAGTTATTTGCCCGAAATTTAATCCAAAGCTTCATCAAATTAATCTTCATAGATGCTCAAAGGACCTAAAGCCCAAACCCACATGATTAACAGGCTTTCTTCCAATTTACCCAATGAATCTGAGAGGAATTACCACTCCAAAGAAATTTGTTGAACAACCTCTCCAATCTTTTGAACAATAGTTTTGGGCATTTTTAGAGATTTGCATGGAATAAAGGGGTATAGCGGTAAGGACCTTTTTTGAAAGAGTAATTTTACCCCCATAGGAAAGAAAACTATTCTCCCATGACAGTAATTTAGCAGTTACATTATGGAAGATTACCTCAAACAAATAGCATTTCTTCTCCTTACTGATTTGAACACCAAGGTATGATATAGGTAAGCAGTGCCTAGTGAAGCCAGTATAATCAACTATCCAATGTCTTATGGTTAAATAATCTGCTTTACCAACATAAAACCCACATTTGCTCTTGTTAAAAACCATCACATACACCTGCTCAAAATGCTGAAATACATCACACGCCTTCTTAATAAAATGCTTTGAAGCCTTGGTGAATACAATTAGATCATCTGAATAAGCCAAGTGAGTGATCAGTAAGCTTTGCTGCTATAGAACAAGTGGGGATGATTGGAGAATAGCACTTGTAAGCTTATGGATAAATAGTCAAAGGCCAAGATAAAGAGAATGGGGGAGAGAGGGTCTCCTTGTCTGATACCCCATAGAAGCCTTCAAGTGCCCATGCTTTGCACCATTAATGATTATAGAAGAGAAATTATATTCAAGGAGCAGCTAAATGAGAGAACCCATGGCATGAAGCACATTAATGATGTAATCCCGAGATGGTATCATAAACCTTCTTAATATCCATCTTCAAAATCAGAATACTTCCCCGACATTGTTTATACACGTCCAAATTTAATTCTTGATTGATCAGGGTGTTGTCAGTGATGTTTCTACCTTTAAGAAAGGCAGCATGGTATGGGCTTATTATGTTATAGAGGCGGGGCTGAATCATAACAACAATAATTTTGCTAATTATGTTGGATACCACAGTAGAAAGACTAATAGGCCTGTAATCGGACCAATGACCAGCAGTTTGAGCCTTATGGATTAAAGCAATAGCTGAAGATTTAAAATAACTGTGAATATCTTGGCCAGTGAAAAAAACCTGGATAGTAACATTNAGTATGGTATGGGCTGATTATGTTATAGAGGTGGGGCTGAATCATAACAACAATAATTTTGCTAATTATCTTGGATACCACAGTAGAAAGACTAATAGGCCTGTAATCAGACCAATGCCAGCAGTTTGAGCCTTATGGATTAAAGCAATAGATGAAAATTTAAAATAATTGTGAATATCTTGGCCAGTGAAAAAAACCTGGATAGTAACTTATGTAGAAAAGAGCACTAAAACTATCAGGATCTGCTCTCTTGGAGCTATCAATACTAATAACAGCCATATGAATCTCTTCCTCATTTGGTGTACCAGTTAAATGAAGGCTTGAGACAGAGATCTTGCTAGCATGAAACAGTTCCAGAATAATCTATTGGAGACTCTGATTATGGGCAGAAAAACATACTGGAAATAGTTAATCCCAGCATCAACAATGTCCTTCCTGTCAGTAACCCAATCCCTATTTTGGTTCTTGATCCTGGCAATGGCATTTATGCGTTTCCTTTTTATGAAAGCATGAAAATACATTGTATTTCTATCCCCATCAGCAAATTTGTGACCAGTAGCTTTCTGGCTTAATAAGTTCTATTACAAGTTAGTAACATCAATAAGACTGTTTTATGCTTATGCGAGCTCTTCAAGAAGATTCTATCATTACAATAAGCCTCTTCTTTCAAAATAACCAAATCTTCAGACTGCTAAACTTTCTAATGGACAATCCCAAAAATATCCCAATTCCATTGTTTTAAAGCTCTAGAAAGACCTTTATGAAGCTGCCAAAGTCTGAAACATGGATTGCCAACCTGCTGACAGGTCCAAGTAGTCCTAAGAAAGTCCAAAAAAGATTGATTTGTGGTCGACATATTGCAAAATCTGAAAGGTGTGTGCTCAGGTTTGGGAGTTTCTTCAAATGACAATAAAATAGGTGAGTGGTCTGATGCTGTTTTAGATAGGTGTTGGATTTTATAATGTCTATAAGCATCCATCCACAAAGTATTAGCTAGAAACCTATCCACNTCTAGCTTCAAATCAGCAAAAATTTTTTTGATAACTTCCATTTGTCCAACAAGATAAATTGTAAATGGTCAGCTAGCTGTTGATTTTCAGCTTCAGAGAAAAACAATGCTGGTTTTCCATTCTTGCGCACAGCTTACCTGGGGAAACCTGAGGACTCCCCAAGTTCAAACTGATCATGGAAGCTCTGTTAATTTAGCTGCCTCGTGTTTGAATAATTGATTGGACGTCTGATTGTTACCTTCCAAAACATATAAATAAGAAGGCTTATCCATGACTGACGGTCTCCAAAATCAGTGAAACAGTAACCAGTAGAACCAGGGAACTAAAACAGAGCGACAAAAGAGCCAGAAAACCAATGTAACTATAACCCAAAGCCAAAAACCGAAAACCGCAAGGGAACTTGTGAGAACCAGAGGGAGAAAAAACAGCAGAGAACAGAAAAACCGCGCCAAACCTAGAAGATCCTGCCGCCATAACTAGAAAAGCATAATCAAATCCTAGAAAGGGCAAGTGAGGAAGAAGACATCCCTTGCACATAGCATCCTATTTAAATTAGACATCCTTAAAAACTATGATGAAGAATATTGCTTGAATAATAACTTCAATAATTAATAGCATGGCATAACTAATNTGATTCCAAAAAGGATGAGCTGCACTTCATTTTCCTGTACTTCCGCATCTACAGAATTTCTCCAAAGAAAACCTATTTTGTTGGTTTTAGAAGAAAAGTTGAAATTACCGACCCTCCTCAAATATCTGAAGTTATTCTCCACAGCCGCCAAAGGCTCCAACGTAATCTTATAAGATTTTTAAATCTATTATAAGCATTAGAATTAGCAATGCCCCTTATATTCCATATAAAGAAATTAAATATCATTAAAAACAAGTTCTTTTTACCCTTTAGTGTCCCTTAGAAGAGTAGAAGCATATAGGGACTGTTGGTGATTCTTCATGTGGGTTGAAGTCAATGGTCCATTTGAGGACTTTCATAGTGATTCCCTCTATGTATAAAGTCTTTCTAGATAAAATTAGAACGTAGTCCATCACCTTTCCAATTTTTTTCATAACGTGCCTTCCATCTAGTAAACCAACATTTCAATCACCTTCTAGCTTCAAATCAGCAAAAATTTTTTTGATAACTTCCATTTGTCCAACAAGATAAATTGTAAATGGTCAGCTAGCTGTTGATTTTCAGCTTCAGAGAAAAACAATGCTGGTTTTCCATTCTTGCGCACAGCTTTCCTGGGGAAACCTGAGGACTCCCCAAGTTCAAACTGATCATGGAAGCTCTGTTAATTTAGCTGCCTCGTGTTTGAATAATTGATTGGACGTCTGATTGTTACCTTCCAAAACATATAAATAAGAAGGCTTATCCATGACTGACGGTCTCCAAAATCAGTGAAACAGTAACCAGTAGAACCAGGGACTAAAACAGAGCGACAAAACCAATGTAACTACAACCCAAAGCCAAAAACCGAAAACCACAAGGGGACTTGTGAGAACCAGAGGGAGAAAAAACAGCAGAGAACAGAAAAACCGCACCAAACCTAGCAGATCCTGCCGCCATAACTAGAGAAGCATAATCAAATCCTAGAAAGGGCAAGTGAGGAAGAAGACATCCCTTGCACATAGCATCCTATTTAAATTAGACATCCTTAAAAACTATGATGAAGAATATTGCTTGAATAATAACTTCAATAATTAATAGCATGGCATAACTAATTAGTACTATCATAACAATTATTCAATAAAGTCACTCAAAATCAACTCTTATTTAATCGAATTAAACGTTTAATAAATTAATCAAAGATTAAGTAGGTGATATATTGTACTATTTATTAACAAATGGAATATTAATTTACTTTTATAAATCATTTTAATATGATGTTCACATTATCACTTAGAAATTAATGACTTAGCCTAAAAACTCTATATTTTGACAATTTAATTTATAGTCTGATTTTTCCACAAAAAAATATGACTAGGAAGTTTGTAAAGATGAATTTAAAACAAGAAAAAACACCTTTCTAAAACATTAAACAAACCCAAAGTTCTGAAACAATTAAATTTAACTTTCATAAAGCAAGATTTTTCTCACAATAGTTGGCTCCTTACCAAGCACCTAAAAATTGATTATGATTGCCTGAATAGCATTATAAAATAAAGTACTACTTAAAGATAAAAGCATTAATAAAAATTAAAATCTTATATGGAGAAACTATTAAATAAGAATTTGAATAAATTTTTTTAAGAAAAAAATTAACATAATCATGAACCATCTACATTTTTTATTATACTCTACTAAAACCATTTACGAATGCTCTAAAACTAGTAATTCAAGAGCAAACTATTCCATCACAAGCTACAAAGAGTCTATGCTTCCAAGCACCTACGTTTACTCTAATTTTTTGTCTACTAGGATGGGGTATAATTCCTCTAGGACCAGATCTACCACTAAGTGATTTCTCACTAGGAATTCTATATTCAACAGCATAATCAAGAATTGGAGTATACATTATTCTATTTGTTGGATGTCAGCTAATTCTAGAAATGCATTCCATGGATCACTAGGATCCACTGCTCAAATGATTAATTCATGACAAATCTATAGTTTATCAATTCCAGCAGTAATCATACCATGGCACTTTTATTCCATGGTATAACAATATCACTAGTTACCAAAGCATTCCTACTTTTTACATAAGCTCTAATTCTACTAATTACAACACTAATTTCTAATTACACTGGTCTAATTTTAAATTATTTCTAGTCTAGCTCAAGTACAGGATCAAATTTATTCAAAAATCCTCTAGGCGCAACATTCGATCAACTTTTAATTGGTATTGGTTTCAAATTTCAAGTAAAAGCGTCTCCAACACACAACAAGGAACAATGGTTTCCCATTTCAGGAATTAATTTGATGTTATGCCACAAAGTTTTGCTATGAGGAAAATTTTATTCTAATAAAATTAGTAAATCAACATACAAGGAATGAAAGGATTATCATAAATCTTTAATTGATTTGATGTTATAGGTAAAGAAAAATAAAAAATTTTCCTAAAAATATTACAACAATACTGGAGAATTAATTTGATGTTATGCCACATAAGTCTGCTATGAAGCAAAAATTATTCTAATAAAATTAGTAAATGAATATCTCAGGAATGAAAGGCTTATGGTAAATTTTTAATTGATTATAGAGAAACACATGGTGTGACAACATTAGGTTTGATATTAGAAATTACTGGATAAATTATATGTATAAAAATTGTCTTAAAATTAAAATTATACAAACAAAGAAACATGATCTAGCACTATAAATAGCCTTATCCTAACCATTTGGGATAGACGTCATGAATCCACACTTTTTGTTCATTTCTTTTGAGTATTGTATGGATGTGTTAAACCTCTACTTCGCAATAATTTTGAACATATTCTATCCATGCAACCTTAGGCATGCTCTATTTTTCCTAATCAGCTAACACTAATTTTATCAACTCATCAAACTAAAACCTTTTCTACCTTCATTATACATGTTTAAATCACCTAAAATTATTTTTAATTATCTTTATCTTAAAGGAATGCCACTTTAAAATTTTCTCTAATATAATCAGCTAACGCCAATCCACACTATACGTGTTCAAATCATCTAACAATAATCCACACTTCTTGTTCATTTCTTTTGAGTATTGTATGGATGTGTTAAACCTCTCCTTCATAGATAATTTTGAACATATTCTATCCATGCAACATAAGACATGTCTATTTTTCCCTAATCTGCTAAAAATAATTTTATCAACTCACCTAAAGGAAACATTTTCTACCTTCATTATACATGTTCAAATCATCTAAAAATATTTTTAATTATCTTTATCTTCAATGGATGCCACTTCAAAATTTATCTAATATAATCATTTAATATTTTGTCCATCCATATCTGCCTTTATATTCTCATTTACCACACAACTTCAAATGATTTTTTCATACACAATATTTGGATTCATACAATATCATCGGTTTAATTACGATTAAATTGAATTTATCATTCAGGTATAAATAATATTCTCTCAGCACACAACTCCTGAGACACTTCTAAATTTTAAACAGCATTTATAAACTATAGAATTAAATACACATTATAGAGATGTGAATTTTAAGAAAAAAGAGTAGTCACTAATAGCCAATTGAATATGGAAAAATCTGGAAGTGGTAAAAGGAGAAAACCAGCAAGGAATAATACTTGTTGAAGATACGATGAAAAAAATATATAAGTAAATTAATTAGAAATGAATAAAGATGACAAAAACTATGTTAATAAATCAGATAGAAAATAAGAATTGATGATTTAGGGAAAAAAATAGAGTTGAAGAAAAGCAGCAAAATTCAACGTAATGTCAAATGATACACAAAATAGAAAAAAAGTTTAATTAACTTTTCTATAAAAATACATTGTAAACTGTAATTTATAATTTCTCAAAAAGAAAAAAAAGATTTACATGTTTGCTAAATATATTTATTTTAAACAAATGAAATAACCTCTAAATCATACCTTTTATTTTAGCATGCATACATACATACATACATAAATATATGCATATATGGATGCATGCACATACTATTATCAAAATCAAGTTGAATGCTCTCCTAGGAGCTCAGGCAAGGCAAGAGGAGGCGAGGCGTGACGAGGCATTATGCCTCAAACACCTCTCAAGCCACACTACGTCACTGCTTTAGTAAGCATCCTAATGCAAGACACTAAGAGCACAAGTGTTTGTCTTTTTTATATAATCTTCTTTTATTATATTTTAAAGAGCACAACCATATTGAAAAATGAATGGCCCCAGAATTTAAAGAGGGGAAATAAAATATAAGTGATCATTGAAGACTAGATTAACCTTACATTATTAAAGCAACCAACTTAGATTTTTATTTTTCTATTTAAACATAGAAACACATAACCTTTGAACCTTATGGAAACTTAATTTTAGATATCTATCTAAAACTTTTAACATTTTGTCGAAATTTATTTTTTTCCTTACTGTATTTTAATATTTTATTGTGATGATATTATATTCTCCAAAATATTCATCACAGTTAAAATATGTGAAATTTTATAGTGTGCACCTAGCACCTTGGGTAGTCAGACATTAGACAATCATGTTACCTTTAACGTAATAGCACATTTAATAACAATGAAAATTACATTATCAAAATATGATTACTTCCAAAATGTCTTAAAGCCTCTTGGAAATTTTTATAATCAAATTATCCATTTAATCCCACATTAAATTAATTTATCTTCCAAGCTACAAAAATTTCTCTTTCAACAATTTTTTGAAATTTAAAATTCATTGTCTTTAAGTTCCACCAACTTATCTTTGAGAGTAATCTTTAAGTTCCACCAACTTATANTACTTCAAAAATGTCTTAAAGCCTCTTGGAAATTTTTATAATCAAATTATCCATTTAATCCCACATTAAATTGATTTATCTTCCAAGATACAAAAATTTTTCTTTCAACAATTTTTTGAAATTTGAAATTCATTGTCTTTAAGTTCCACCAACTCATCTTTGAGAGTAATCTTTAAGTTCCACCAACTTATCNATAATCTTCTTTTATTATATTTTAAAGAGCACAACCATATTGAAAAATGAATGGCCCCAGAATTTAAAGAGGAGAAATAAAATAAAAGTGATCATTGAAGACTAGATTAACCTTACAATATTAAAGCTACCAACTTAGATTTTTATTTTTCTATTTAAACATAGAAACACATAACCTTTAAACCTTATGGAAACTTAATTTTAGATATCTATCTAAAACTTTTAACATTTTGTCGAAATTTATTTTTTTCCTTACCATATTTTAATATTTTATTGTGATGATATTATATTCTCCAAAATATTCATTACAGTTAAAATATGTGAAATTTTATAGTGTGCACCTAGCACCTTGGGTAGTCAGACATTAGACAATCATGTTACCTTCAACGTAATAGCACATTTAATAACATTGAAAATTACATTATCAAAATATGATTACTTCAAAAATGTCTTAAAGCCTCTGGGAAATTTTATAATCAAATTCTCCATTTAATCCCACATTAAATTGATTTATCTACCAAGCTACAAAAATTTCTCTTTCAACAATTTTTCGAAATTTGAAATTCATTGTCTTTAAGTTCCACCAACTTATCTTTGAGAGTAATCTTTGAGAGTAATCTTTAAGTTCCACAGAATTTAACGACAACAAAAACAACAATAACAAGCATTTATCCTACTAAACGGGGTCAGCCACATGAATCGTTAATCTCCATCGCGTCCTATTGAGTGTCATATTTTCATTTAATTCTAATAGATTAAGATCATTTTTTATACAATATGCCCAAATCTTTTTAGGTATACCCCTACATCTAGTCTCCTAACTAGATCATCGGATGGTTGATGTTTAACGTGACCAAACCATTTAAGGCGACTCACTAATCTAGTCCTCCACTGGAACTACACCAACCCTATCATGGATATATTCATGTCGCATTTTGTCTCTAAGTGTCAAGCCACTCATCCACCTAAGAATTCTCATCTCAGCAATACTTAATTTTGTTTTATACTTCTCTTTTAAAGGGCAACATTCTGTGCCATGGAGCATTGCAAGTCTCACCACCATCTTATAAAATTTTCCTTTAAGTCTAAGTGGTCCTTTTCCATCACACAATAGTTTTGATGCATTCCTCCACTTCAACCAACCAAATTGAATTCTATTAATAACATCACCATCTATATCACCATCACTTTGAACAATAGACCCGAGAGATCTAAAATGTTCACACCTTTTAGGGGTTGTTTGGCAGCAAATTTAACCGAGAATTTACGCAGGATTTAAGTGGAATCCTGCTAGACGGTCATTTTGGACAAAATAAATCCCCAGATGTCGTAAATCCGGATTCCGTGAATTTCGAATGTAAATCTCAGATATAATGAATCCGACGAATGAGTGGATTTAACTTCGTGGGCTTGGGATTTAATTTCGCGAGCTTCCGAATGTCTTCGACAACCATAACGACTTCTTATATTCGGACAGAAATTGCCAAATAGTTTTACTGGATTTATAAGATTTAGAAAATCCATTGCAAGGCAATTTTCAAGATTTAACCCATACAGATTTAGTAAATCCGGATTTACAAGATTTACTGAATTTGAATACCATAAATCTCATCTGTTGTTAGACAACACCTAAATGATTTGATCACCCATAGTTACAACTCTGTCACTCGAGCAACTACTACTAAAATTAAATTAAATATATTCAATTTAGATCTACTCAAACGAAGGCCTTTAGACTCTAGTGTAGGCCTACATAATTCAAGTTTTTTTCTAAACTCAAGAAGGATATCATCGGTGAAAAGCGTACACCAAGGTTAATTAAGTTAAACTCTTTCCTCAAATATGTCGTTAATGCTACTAGAGAATATGCTAATCTGTATTTAGAGAAATGTAAAGAATTATCAATCATTTGGATTAATAGGGTCCATCATTTAAAGGATGTCGCATATTCAATCTCAAAAGATACTTATTATGTCATAAATAAGAGTGGTTGATACAATGAGCATTTACACGAATCAGAATATCTTAAAACATACATACTCCTTTCATTATCTCGATTAAAGGAATAAGATGCCTAGCCTAATTCCGCCTTCAAAGTCTAGAATGGACTAGAAATGAAATCATAAGAAAAAAACTAAAAAGGATCATTTTGATGACACATGGAGAACTAATTATGCAGCTTTTTTTTCATAAAAACTAATCTCAGGAAAAAAAATACTTAATTATAAGGTTCTTTCCCTCAAAATTTTAATTCCTTCTTTATTGCAATTTAGGAGGAGATCCTTCATGCTCACAACACGATGAGTAACAAAAATGCTCAAAAGCAGATGTGCACGAGTTCTATGTAGTCTTAAGCTTACTTTACCTGTACAATACTTCTACAAAAGCTGATCGAGCAGCTTCATGTTTCAAGGACCAGCATTCTTTTTATCATCATGGTCCTGTGTTTGAAGACCGTGTGTACAAGTTTCCTTGTACGCCTTGCCGATGCTGCTGCTGAGTTAGAGGTGTTGGCTGAAGCTGCTGCTGTTGTTGCCATTGACCCCCAACTCCATGCACATGCATAGAGATATTACCAGATAACTGCCTCTGCCCTAAACCTTGTGTAGAAGGTGGTATCATTGCATCATTCCCAGTAAAGTTTTCTTGTGGAATGGCAGCTATTTGAGCTTTCTCACCCGTTGTGCATGTTTCAAAGGATGGTTCTGGCTTCCAGTGAACTCCTGATGAAATAACACCAGGCAGGCTAGAAGAATCTGAAGTTTTAGGAAGTGATGAAGATGGAATCATTTGATTCACTTGGACTGGTTCATTAATGGACTGTATTCTACCATCATGACTTGACTGACGGCTCTGTGGAATCATTATTCTTTGCATGTTTGTTGGTGATTGATTTGCTTGTCGCTGCTGCTGCTGCTGCTGCTGGGTAGCTGGAGGTGTTGCTGGGACCGAATGCTGGACAGTTCGTATGGAATGAGTTGAAGGGGCCCGTATTNGACCAAACCATTTAAGGCGACTCACTAATTTTGTCCTCCACTGGAACTACACCAACCCTATCATGGATATATCCATGTCGCATTTTGTCTCTAAGTGTCAAGCCACTCATCCACCTAAGAATTCACATCTCAGCAACACTTAACTTTGTTTTATACTTCTCTTTTAAAGGGCAACATTCTGCGCCATAGAGCATTGCAAGTTTCACCACCATCTTATAAAATTTTCCTTTAAGTCTAAGTGGTATTTTTCCATCACACAATAGTCTCGACGCATTCCTCCACTTCAACCAACCAAATTGAATTCTATTAATAACATCACCATCTATAACACCATCACTTTGAACAATAGACCCGAGATATCTAAAATGTTCACACCTTTTAGGGGTTGTTTGGCCGCGGATTTAACTGAAAATTTATGCAGGATTGAAGTGGAATCCTGCTGGACGGTCATTTTGGACAAAATAAATCCCTAGATGTCGTAAATTCAGATTCCGTGAATTTCGGATGTAAATCTCAGATATAATGAATCCCACGAATGAGTGGATTTAACTTCGTGGGGCTTGGGATTTAATTTCACGAGCTTCCGAATGTCTCCGACAACCATAATGACTTCTTATATTCGGACAAAAATTGCCAAATAGTTTTACTGGATTTATAGGATTTAGAAAATCCATTGCAAGACAGTTTTCCAGATTTAACCCATACAAATTTAGTAAATCCGGATTTACAAGATTTACTGAATTTGAATACCATAAATCTCATCTGTTGTTAGACAACACCTAAATGATTTGATCACTCATAGTTACAACTCTGCCACTTGAGCTACTAATACTAAAATTAAATTCCATGTATTCAATTTTGATCTACTCAAACGAAGGCCTTTAAACTCCAGTGTAGGCCTATATAATTCAAGTTTTCTCTATACTCAAGAGGAATATCATCGGTGAAAAGCATACACCAAGGTTAATTAAGTTAAACTCTTTCCTCAAATATGTCGTTAATGCTATTAGAAGATATGCTAATCAGTATTTAGAGAAATGTAAAGAATTATCAATCATTTGGATTAATAANATATTCAGGGTAATGAGGAAGGTAAATTCATGAATAATTACATCATAATTTGCTCGGACAATAGAAAATATTTGTGCCAAAATCTAACACGTTAGTCGATCATGTTTAGTATGTAAGAGGCAAAGAGATTAACGTCATCACAGAAGATAAACAGATTCTTAAATATGGCAAGAATCAGGTCACGTGCATCGAGGTTCAGCAAAGGCAGGCAAAATCTGGCGAAGAATGTGGAAAAAATATGTAAGCAGCATTCACTTTTTCAAGACATGGACAAGCTTTTCAAGATAAGAAATTCATAGAAAATAATGGTGAGAATACATAGTTTCATCATCACAATAACTATTGCCATTAGTCATGCCAACGACAATTTTGGGACAAATATATAAATCTTCATGCTTCAAGTGCTCATGTTAAATGATGCATGCAGTGTGAAACAATTTTCGGACAATTCTTTTACACAACTTCTGTCCATGTTAAACGTCTGCCCACTCCTTTTCTCCCAAATCATTTAAGCTAATTTTATTTACCCATCATGCATCTTTTACCTTTCGCTATGCATTCCAAGCCCTAAGTTTATTTTAAACCATTTTATCTTCAAAAGCAGCCACTCTCACCATCCCTCTAACATAATCATTTGTTGGTTTGCCCTTTATAATTTTTTTCACTGCCCCTCTAATATCATGTAAGGAGTTTATTGAGGAAAATACTAAAATAGCAAGATCCAAAAAGCCATTCTAGCCAAAACACAGGGCCTTCTTGACAATATAGACAGCCGTTTGGCAAAGAGTATGGATCCATGTCACCAAATATGTAAAGCATGACTACGGGTTAAGCCGATGGGAATGTTTATTCTAACATAGAGAAAATAGTTCAGGAAGTAAACCGTATTCATAGTCATCAATAGCTTTATCCCCACAATTAAGGGAAACCTTTATGATTCCTCATTTTAATGCATTGATCTCTTCAATGCACCCAAGCTCCAAAACATTGTTAAATAAATTATTGAGCATAAATTACACCGGAGAGCATTTAAACTACTTATGTTCATAGTATATATATTGTTCTTCACCATCATCTATTCATTTTCTTCAGCGTCCACTCTTTTTCTCTCACCAGACTTATAAGCAGCTCGATCTCCATAGATTCAAACGCTTCATCACTAAAAATATATAATTCAAGAAACCAAAGCTATAGCACATTAATTTAATCAGATCTTACTTCTCCAAGTGCAATTGAACTTTTCAAATCACCCCACATTAAACAATGATTTTCAAAAACTGCCTTCTTTACTGTGTTTAAGTATTTCCAACCCTATCTCCAACAAAAGGTAAGAAGCTCAACTAGCTACATGGTAACTAAAGCTAAGGTTCTCATCCAAAGCAACGTGTCTTAAGTAGGGTTCTCGCTTGGGAGGTGTACAAAATACAAAGCTCTTACCTTCCCTCGCTTGAACAACTAAATAAGTGCCTGCTTACCTTTCACAATATTGGCTTAAACTACAAACAGAAAATTAGGTTAAGACAAACTCAAATAATCAAGCAATATGGAAAGTTCCATGGTCGAGAAAATGATAGTTTTAGTGGATGACATTAGTAATTATCAGCCGATACTACTTGAATAGTAAGTGATATCAGGGATAAAATGCTCAAATATCTTGGATTTATTACAATGAAGATTGAGAAAAAGATGAAGATTTAATTTATATAATTAAAATGAGAATGATTAAAATAATTAGAAAATCGTATATAGACTTAAAAGTTAAATTTTATAACNATATTCAGGGTAATGAGGAAGGTAAATTCATGAATAATTACATCATAATTTGCTCGGACAATAGAAAATATTAGTGCCAAAATCTAACACGTTAGTCAATCATGTTAGTATGTAAGAGGCAAAGAGATTAACGCATCACAGAAGTTAAACAGATTCTTAAATATGGCAAGAAGCAGGTCACGTGCATCGAAGTTCAGCAAAGGCAGGCAAAATCTGGCGAAGAGTGTGGAAAAAATATGTAAGCAGCATTCACTTTTTCAAGGCATGGACAAGCTTTTCAAGATAAGAAATTCATAGAAAATAATGGTGAGAATACATAGTTTCATCATCACAATAACTATTGCCATTAGTCATGTCCAACGACAATTTTGGGACACAAATATAAAAATTTTCATGCTTCAAGTGTTCATGTTAAATGATGCATGCAGTGTGAAACACTTTTCGGACAATTCTTTTACACAACTTCTGTCCATGTTAAACGTCTGCCTGCTCCTTTTCTCCCAAATCATTTAAGCTAATTTTATTTACCCATCATGCATGTTTTACCTTTCGCTATGCATGCCAAGACCTAAATTTATTTTAAACCATTTTATCTTCAAAAGCAGCCACCCCACCATCCCTCTAACATGATCATTTGTTGGTTTGCCCTTTTATAATTTTTTTCACTGCCCCTCTAATATCACGTAAGGAGTTTATTGAGGAAAATACTAAAATAGCAAGATCCAAAAAGCCATTCTAGCAAAAATACAGGGCCTTCTTGACAATATAGACAGCCGTTTGGCAAAGAGTATGGATCCATGCACCAAATATGTAAAGCATGACTACAGGTTAAGCAGATGGGAATGTTTATTCTAACATAGAGAAAATAGTTCAGGAAGTAAACCGTATTCATCAATAGCTTTATCCCAACAATTAAGGGAAACCTTTATGATTCCTCATTTTAATACATTGATGTTTTCAATGCACCCAAGCTCCAAAACATTGTTAAATAAATTATTGAGCATAAATTACACCGGAGAGCATTTAAACTACTTATGTTCATAGTATGTATATTGTTCTTCACCATCATCTATTCATTTTCTTCAGCATCAACTCTTTTTCTCTCACAAGACTTATAAGCAGCTCAATCTCCATAGATTCTCATCACTAAAAAAATATTATTCAAGAAACCAAAGCTACAGCACATTAATTTAATCAGATCTTACTTCTCCAAGTGCAATTGAACTTT
>JXCR01140127.1:0-16970 GCA_002079205.1 Phalaenopsis hybrid cultivar | reverse complement strand
TATATAGACTTAAAAGTTAAATTTTATAACAATGAAATAAAGCCAGCAAAGTTGAATGGATCTATGTGTTCAATAATCAAGAAGTCATTTATAGGAAAATAAAACACTGCAAGAACGAAAATACTAAGATTAATGTGTGGCAGAAAAAAGAAGGATAGATTTAGAACTAATTTTATGAGAATGGTGGTCAAAGTAGCATCATTAAAGAGAAAGTAAAAGAAAATATAATTGTATGATTTGAGCTTGAGCACGCAAAATAAAAGGAAGAAGATGCATTCAAATGGGTATATAATATTAAATTTGAAAGACACTTAAGAAGATTGGAAATAGACAAAAGCTAGCTTGGATGAAAGATTGCACATCAAAATTTTCTCAAGATAGGTTTAACACCTAAATTAGCACTAAACAATATTAATAAGATAGGAATAAAATCTGCTGTAAATAAGGTAGAGGGAAGTAGACTTAGGCGGTTGGATATGCGCAATATAAGATAGTAAGATGCACCAAAAATATAATTAGATAAAATAAATGTTGAAAATTCAGGAGGAAAAAAAGAGACAGAAAAAAGTAAGAGAGAATATTGGCAAAACATCGGCACAAAAAAATAGTTCAACAAATGATGATGAAGGTTCCATTGTATTCTTAACCCAAAAAATGCATCCGGATCTTCTGGTAGTTCCTTAATCAATCACCTACCTTAAAAGAGAGAACATCTTTGCGCACAAGAATCAACATTTCGGGTAGCTGACTTCTGAAGAATGACAAATAATTTAGTATTTAGAATAAAAAAAGAACATCTTGGCTTAGATATTTAAGCTGGTTGCTACATAATATGTTAGAAAGAGACTAAAATAACAAAAAGAGAATGAATTAAATCCATTCTCTCAGGAAAAAAAAGAAACTAAGAGAGGATTTTTTCTGCATTATTTTTTATCTCATGGCGTTATAACATGGCAATATGCTGTGATTTCACTTAGCAACATAGTCTTTTAAATTTCTTTCAACGTATAAATTATTACCGTGTTTTCAATAAGGATTAAAATCTTAACTACAAATTATGATAAATACTCGTATTTCTAGTGTGAAGTGGCTAAAGTATGATATAATAAAGAGCTAAAGGTAATAAAGAGCTAAAGGTAAATCAAACGGAATAGAGTGGACAAGTACTTGGGGGTTGTTTCATTTAAAGTTTTCTATGATATAATGTTAAGCTATCTATGAAAAGGTTTCTAATTTGATATCTCTCACATCAAGATAATTTGAAAAAAATTCTAGTCAAGATTAACATAATCCAACAAATGTCCAGATTGGATGCTACTTAGATTACCATAATAATGATAGTTTTGAAATTGAAAAATCTTAATCACCATTAATTATTCTAAATACTATTTCATTTCTTAAGTGAGATGGCATTAAACCGAACACATAATATTTGAAATACAACATTACCTTTCAAATAACATTGTTATCTAAATAACAATCATTTTTAAATAACATCCAAACAAACAGATATTCAGATTTTGCAAAAGTGCAAGGTATTTAAAATTACATGAAATAAAACTGTGTGCTACACATTGCTCATTAATCCTTCCCAGTATTTAATAGTTATTAACATTTTTATGCAGAAGAAATGATAAATACGAATGTAACTTCCACTTCTGAACGGAGCAGAAACTACTCTATGATCCATAACTACGCAGCTAATCTTTTAGTGAAAAAAAAAATTGGAAGTAATTGAGGATTTTAAAAGCCAACTAAAATATTAATTATGAGGCAAATAAGGATGCCATCAATTATACAAATAAAAAGACATCAATAAATAATAATCATAAATTAAATATCACATCTAACTCACTCGGAGCATCTGCAAAGCATCACGTGGCCTTAACATTGTGCTTCCTGGGCTAGAAACATTGCCTGAGAGCATATTATTAGGGGAAACCATGTTAAGCATGCCCGCCGCACTAACGCCCTGAAAACCAGTCCGAGGCATGGACATGCTCCTGTTAACCCCGCACATCATACCCATGCCATTACCGCCAGGTAACATCCGAACACCACGGTCGACTCCAACAGGCAAAGCATTCGTCATAGAAATACCANCGGAGCATCTGCAAAGCATCACGTGGCCTTAACATTGTGCTTCCTGGGCTAGAAACATTGCCTGAGAGCATAGTATTAGGGGAAACCATGTTAAGCATGCCCGCCGCACTAACGCCGTGAAAACCAGTCCGAGGCATGGACATGCTCCTGTTAACCCCGCACATCATACCCATGCCATTGCCGCCAGGTAACATCCGAACACCACGGTCGACTCCAACAGGCAAAGCATTTNTGTTAAGCATGCCCGCCGCACTAACGCCGTGAAAACCAGTCCGAGGCATGGACATGCTCCTGTTAACCCCGCCCATCATACCCATGCCATTGCCGCCAGGTAACATCCGAACACCACGATCGACACCAACAGGCAAAGCATTCGTCATAGCAATACCCGATTGTTGCACGTTTCTACCAGAAAAGTTCTGGTTATACTGCTGAAGTCTTTTTTGATCCTCAACTGGTAATGTAGAGGACCTATGCACGCCATATCTTTGTGAATCTCTGCAGAAGTGATTGCACCACAGTGAATAACTATTGGGACATTTACATACATACCGCCCGATTTCTATGGNTTGTGAATCTCTGCAGAAGTGATTGCACCACAGTGAATAACTATTGGGACATTTACATACATACCGCCCGATGCCTATGGATTTACGTATCAAACACCTAAACTTTACATTTTGCATTTATACCACCCCAACCTTTCATATCACATCAAACTACCACCGTTTAACTTTTAAATACATAGAAATTGAGTGGTATGTATCTAAATCTTCCATAACTATGTGATAGTTAATATGATAAAAAATAAAAAAAAAAACTGAGCCAAGTGATTACAACTTACCGTGGTGGCGCGTGCAATGGAGATGGTGGTGGGAGACCACTACCTAAAACCATACTAGGAGAGCCCTGCAGCATGGCGTTTGTGGATGAGGTGGAAAGAACTGGTGCCAAAGAAGCCTGGTGACCTGGAATTACGATGCCATTTGTATGAGAACCTTGATGCACAAGGGCAACGGAATCTGTGTTTGAATTCACTGCATCAGCAAGATCAACTGGCCTGTATCACATAAAATAAAATAAAGAGAAATAGATGAGAAGGTAGAAGATATTAACCAGGGAGGAGGCACAAGAAGGATTGGTAATATAAAAATACTTAAAATGTATTAAATGCAAATGATCTTACGATAAAATTGTTCCAGACAAGTTGTTTGGGCATGCTTGAGAAAGAGCCAAAAGATGAGAACTGTGAACTGGAGTTATTTGTATCAGTTGTTTATTATCCTGCAAACAAAAAAAACAAAAAAAAAAGGTATTTGCATTAGTTAAAAAATAAATAAAGCACAGCAGAAAAGCACATCAGAGCAAACAAGCCGAAGAAGGGCAAACAGCAAACAACATAAACAGAAAAAATCAAAATGAAAAGATGAAGAGACTGTAGAAATGTAAATGCATAATATATGTGCTATTAACACATCACAGGGCAACTGGCCTTTTCAGGGTGACCACAAAAACAACAAGCCTTTATCCCACTAAGTGGGGTAGGATACATAGCTTTCCAGGATGACCAAGTGAAATTTTTATAAGGGCTTATATGGTAAAAAAATTAAACTCACGGGCCAAAAAGCCCTAAAAACCCAAGCTCACAAGCTCTATTTCTAGGCATGACCACACAATTCATAGTCCAACGCAGGATCAACTGAACTTGGGTTATATAATTTCATAATAATCCCAAAACTTAAGAGCCAAGGGTCCCTTATGATATAATCAATAATGTTCAATTAATTGAAATGAGTTGACTATAAATTTGGTTTTAAAATGTCCAGTAATAAAAATTAACATCAAAAGTAAGGATGGCCACTTATCATTTCAAAGCACACAACCACGCACTGGGGCACAATGCACAATGCAACTTATTACTGTTTATAAACAATGTTAGTTTATAAGAAGTCATGGATACTAGAAAATTCTAATCATGAAACTCCAAATAATTGACTTGACCGGTATTAGGAAAGACGGCTATGCACACATTTTACAAGTTTTTTTCTTTTGCTTCAATTTTTTTTAATATGGTGTATGTAGCTCAGAAGGCCTAAATTTTCAAACAAAGNAGGATCAACTGAACTTGGGTTATATAATTTCATAATAATCCCAAAACTTAAGAGCCAAGGGTCCCTTATGATTTCATCAATAATGTTCAATTAATTGAAATGAGTTGACTATAAATTTGGTTTTAAAATGTCCAGCAATAAAAATTAACATCAAAAGTAAGGATGGCCACTTATCAT
This sequence comes from Phalaenopsis hybrid cultivar, assembly GCA_002079205.1. Lineage (NCBI taxonomy): Eukaryota > Viridiplantae > Streptophyta > Magnoliopsida > Asparagales > Orchidaceae > Phalaenopsis > Phalaenopsis hybrid cultivar. The sequence goes on along the minus strand of JXCR01140127.1, from coordinate 12,579 downwards.
TTCAAAGCACACAACCACGCACTGGGGCACAATGCAACTTATTACTGTTTATAAACAATGTTAGTTTGTAAGAAGTCATGGATAATAGAAAATTCTAATCATGAAACTCTGAATAATTGACTTGACCGGTATTAGGAAAGACAGCTATGCACACATTTTACAAGTTTTTTTCTTTTGCTTCAATCTTTTTTAATATGGTGTATGTAGCTCAGAAGGCCTAAATTTTCAAACAAAATCATGCTGCACTTTTTATGAGTTTAATTTGTATATGCTGTTTTTATTTATATGTTGCACTTGTATAACCGGTAGCTGATGCTCCCTAAAAATGGGACCTCAAGTTTAACAAGATTCCCACCAACAATCTTGGGAGTGGGTAATCTAAACAGCAATTTCCCCATATGGGGGAGTAATTTTACTCATAATTACAACCCCAACTTCACAATGAGAAACCAAGCCCTTTAACCCGAATCTGCTCTTAAAGATGATGCTAAGAGAANGGGAGTGGGTAATCTAAACAGCAATTTCCCCATATGGGGGAGTAATTTTACTCATAATTACAACCCCAACTTTGCAATGAGAAACCAAGCCCTTTAACCCGAATCTGCTCTTAAAGAAGATGCTAAGAGNAGAGGACCTATGCACACCATATCTTTGTGAATCTCTGCAGAAGTGATTGCACCACAGTGAATAACTATTGGGGCATTTACATACATACCGCCCAATTTATGTATTTACATATCAAACACCTAAACTTTACATTTTACATTTATACCACCCCAACCTTTCATATCACATCAAACTACCACCATTTAACTTTTAAATACATTGTTCCATAACTATGTGATAGTTAATATGATAAAAAAAAAAGCTGAACCAAGTGATTACAACTTACCTTGGTGGCGCGTGCAATGGAGATGGTGGTGGCAGGCCACTACCTAAAACCATACTAGGAGAGCCCTGCAGCATGGCGTTTGTGGATGAGGTGGAAAGAACTGGTGCCAAAGAAGCCTGGTGACCTGGAATTACGATGCCATTTGTATGAGAACCTTGATGCACAAGGGCAACGGAATCTGTGTTTGAATTCACTGCATCAGCAAGATCAACTGGCCTGTATCACATAAAATAAATTAAAGAGAAATAGATGAGAAGGTAGATGATATTAACAAGGGAGGAGGCACAAGAAAGATTGGTAATATAAAAATATTTAAAAAGTAGTAAATGCAAATGATCTTACGATAAAATTGTTCCAGACAAGTTGTTTGGGCATGCTTGAGAAAGAGCCAAAAGATGAGAACTGTGAACTGGAGTTATTTGTATCAGTTGTTTATTATCCTGCAAAAAAATAAATAAATAAAAGGTATTAGCATTAATTAAACAATAAATAAAGCACAGCAGAAAAGCATGTCAGAGCAAACAAGCCGAAGAAGGGCAAACAGCAAACAACATAAACAGAAAAAATCAAAATGAAAAGAAGAAGAAACTATAGAAATGTAAACGCATAATATATGTGCTATTAACACATCACAGGGCAACTGGCCTTTTCAGGATGACCACAAAAACAACAAGCCTTTATCCCACTAAGTGGGGTAGGATACATAGCTTTCCAGGATGACCAAGTGAAATTTTTATAAGGGCTTATATGGTAAAAAAATTAAACTCACGGGCCAAAAAATGGCCCTAAAAACCCAAGCTCACAAGCTCTATTGCTAGGCATGACCACACAACTCATAGTCCAACGCAGGATCAACTGAACTTGGGTTATATAATTTCATAGTAATCCCAAACCTTAAGAGCCAAGAGCCCCTTATGATATAATCAATAATGTTCAATTAATTGAATTGAGTTGTCTAGAAATTTGGTTTAAAAATGTCCAATAATAAAAATTAACATCAAGAGTAAGGATGGCCACTTATCATTTCAAAGAACACAACCACGCTCTGGTGCACAATGCACAATGCAACTTATTACTGTTTATAAACAATGTTAGTTTATATGAAGTCATGGATACTAGAAAATTCTAATCATGAAACCCCGAATAACTGACTTGAACGGTATTAGGAAAGACAGCTATGCACACATTTTACAAGTTTTTTTTCTTTTGCTTCATTTTTTTTAGTATCGTGTATGTAGCTCAGAAGGCCTAAATTTTCAAACAAAGTCATGCTGCACTTTTTATAAGTTTAATTTGTATATGCTGTTTTTATTTATATGTTGCACTTGTATAGCCGGTAGCTGAAGCTCCCTAAAAATGGGACCTCAAGCTTAACAAGATTCCCACCAACAATCTTGGGAGTGGGTAATCTGAACAGCAATTTCCCCATATAGGGGAGTAATTTTACTCATGATTACAACCCGAAGTCCCTACTTCACAATGAGAAACCAAGCCCTTTAACCCAAATCTGCTCTTAAAGAAGATGCTAAGAGAAAAAATTAAGCAAAATTGACCTAAGTAGCACACAATTTTTATGTCCTTACATATCTCACACCTAAAATTTCATATTTAAATACTTAAACCTATGTATGAAAAAATGTATTTCACTTTCAAAAAGGTGTAGTACTGCTATTTTTTATTTGATATTAAATATTTGAGTGCTATGTGTGTAAATATGAAAGTTAGGTGTGAGACATGCAAATACAAAAGAATTGTGTGCTACGTATGTAAATGCCCAAAAAAACTAAATAAATAAAATGATCAAAGCACAGACCTGACTTCTACAAGAACGCAAGCGCTGCCCAATGAGAATGATTTTTTCAAAATGCGACTTCATAGTATCTTCCTCCATTGGACCTTGAAGCCGTTGAAATAATTGTCTGGCACTGCCCTGATTATAAAAAGGTAAATGATAGAAATGGAGTATGAGAGTCTACAGAAAATGCCTTTAGCGACTAAGTATTTTCTGACTATAAAAACACAATCTTCAAAATATGAATTCCATGCCTTTGGGATCCCAGGTAAGGTAGATGGGTAAGGCTGAGATGAGCCTGAATCCTCGGCACTGTCAGCTCCATCACCGACACTTTTATCCATCAGAAACTTGTGACGCTCTTTGCAATCTATAGGTTTCCTGTATATACACTGCAATTTGAAGTCGCAGAAATTTGTCAATGCCTTCAATTACAAGCGAAAAAGAAAATCAACTGGTTCCTATGAAAATGCTCAAGGTTCTTATAGAAAACATTAGTACCCATATGAAATAATAAAAGATAAGCAGAATTCACCAAAAATGAAAAAGAATGTCAATAAAGAAGTTTTCAGTATTGTTATACTCTCAAGTAAAAAAACAAAACTGAATTTGATAGCATACATAAACACCACAAACAATAAGGTCCCTGTCTAAAACGGTCTCCATCAAAATAGTTTTAAAACTAGCAGAATTTTTTCAACTAAAAGAAGTTGAATTGGCATATATCACAAGATAATACGAGTTTGTCAACAATTACAAGTAACTGCTGTAGTTTAAGCTCCCCAATTACCATTTCTCACTCTTAATGGTTATGCCAGCTATTTACTCTTTCACAACCAACATTTTCATCCGAAATAGGGTAAGATGGAAGGAAAATTATTGGGGATAAAACTTGTACAGTAGCACCTTTGATGTCCACTCTTAAGACCAGTAGTGTTCATAAATTACCACATAGACCTAGCAGAACGAATAAAAATTACAAAGACAATATGAAAAAGCCAAATGTTCCAGCAAATTCTATGAAAGCATCTTTTGATGTTCAGAAGATTAAATTGGTCCTAAAAAATATAAAATAGGTCTACGTGTCTGCCTCAAAATTTTCAGTAGTGTTCAGAGGCAATTTTAACATTTATAAAAGGAAAAAAAAGAGCCCACTAAATAAAAATGTCGACATTTGAAGAATTTGTTTAGCTTTAGATGGCACCACCTTGAAATGAAGAGTGCTATTGAGAGCATCACTAATCAACTCCCAGTTAAGGCCCATATCATGAACGAGGACAACAAGAGCCTGCATAAAATCAAGTAATTCTTAATCATTGGGTTCTTTGTCCTTGGACAAAATAGAAGGAGCAGTTCAAATGGAAAAGTGACCTGATCCTCAAAGGTTGACCATGCAATTCCAGGCCCAGACTGTCCACCGGCAATCTGCAGAAGATAAAGACCAATAAGAACACACAATGTCAAGTGATTATTCAAGAAGAACTAAATAAATTAGCAAAAAAGTAAGCATTCATGGAAGAATAAATGCATACAAGAATGGCACAAAACTACATTCATTCATATGCATGTAGGTATGCATTATGTTCAAATCGTTAATGTTCATAAAAATACATGTCCATATTTTATCTTTTCAACTAAGTGGCCAGCCAAAAGAGAAACAAGAATAAGGTTCCAATGCAAATTTTGAGATGCCTGAATTTCTGATAAAGAATGGGTGTCAAATTCTGTTAATGACAACAACTTTCATAGTTTAAATCATAAACCAAAAAGAATAATAGAAATTTGAACCAAGACCTTTAACATAAAAGAGAAGAAAAGGCTCTAAACATACTATTAATCAAATCAAAAAAATTTTGGTAACCACTCATCCTTCCAATGTTAGAACAATAGAGCTAAAACTATTCCATACAAATAATCCATATCATATGTAAGTATTGTCGAGGCACAATGAAAAGCAAATGAATTGTGAAGGTGAGCCGTGCACACTCAAAAACAAAAGGAACACAAGAACACACCCACACATAACTAGCAAAACAGTATAATTGGGATCACAATTTGGCCACAAAGAACAAATATATTTAATATTGATCACGTAGACACAATAAACCCTAAAATGGAGAAAAGATATAATCTATCACTACTTCAAATAGCTTTTTGGCTTGTGAAGTTAAATGGAATTGGCATTTTTTCTATTTGTTAATGTTGAAAATAAATATTAAAAATCATATGGACAGAATTCCATTTAACTCAAATGAATTCATAGCAATTAACAATAAAACAAAAATATAACATCAAATTTCAAACAAAAATATCTCAATTATATCGTTCAAGCATTATGAATTGTCATTTTCATATCATTCATGTGAGTTTTACATAATGTCTAGCCATATCAGATTTGGGCTCTCTTTTGCTTCCTAATCCTTCCACAAAATTTATCTCATTTGTGCATCTTCTATAATTCAAAAAATTTTAATCAACTGAACTTCTTTTCCAATGTAAATAGTTCTAAATCAAATACATCTTCGCACCATTGTCATTAAAATTGCACTTAAAAGTATAATTTTGGAGCAAAGTGAAACAATACACCAACCTTAATATCATTTCTCTGTGAAACTGAAGCTAGCAACAAAGCACGTACATCACTCTGCTTCGTGTGTCAAGTCGTACAGTGGTGCTCTTAGCTACTGCTTGGAGTGAAATCACAGTTCAAATTTCTTCNATCAAATACATCTTCGCACCATTGTCATTAAAATTGCACTTAAAAGTATAATTTTGGAGCGAAGTGAAACAATACCTCAACCTTAATATCATTTATCTGTGAAACTGAAGCTAGCAACAAAGCACGTACATCACTCTGCTTCGTGTGTCAAGTCGTAGAGTGGTGCTCTTAGCTACTGCTTGAGTGAAATCACAGTTCAAATTTCTTGATTTGGTTCAACATTTGCCATAATAACTAAACACAATTGTTTACCTCCTTTTACTATTTCTCGTAGTAATTGAGACATTAGTCATTGATTCTCCATCCTCTGCTACTAGAGCTAGTTGCTTATAAATGATTGTGATGATTCTTCTCTTATTATCATTCCCCTCATTGGTTCTAATACAATTTTCAGTAATTTTTGTTTTTGTTGTATGAAGATTCTTATTTATAATTTTTTTCTGATGCATAATACTTCATGATACCCCCACTCCATACCGTCTCTTACTCGACAAAACTTTTGACTCGCACCACCAGTCAATCAATCTCACAAGTATATTAACGAATTTTATAGATTCTCACATTTCTTCATCACTCGTATCAATAATGTTATTNATATATATATATATATATATATTTGAAAAGCCCAAGAGCTGATTTTATTGAAATAGAAAATGTACATAAATGTTGTATGAGAGGGCCCAATAGACGCACCCTACCCATATGGAACCAAGTACAGTACTACCCCAATAAAAAGATACATATAGACTAAAAAAAATTTAAAACATGCAGAAAACAAGTAGCTAGGGACGAGCCAGTTTAGTCTTGCATCTTCCTCTAGTTTTAGGAGCAAAGCAAGATAACAAACTTTGAAGTGTCGTGTCATTGTCAGGAGTAACCAAAATATTATCCATTAAGTTTCCAAGCTAGAGTGTGCCCTCAGCCTTCTTCTTCCGCCGAGAAATGTAAACATGTCATTCTTCAGCTGAAGATTGGCTTATGTGATCATCGGTATGATTAGATATTAGAACCGCAGTAGAATGAAAGACGGACATTGTCCCAACGATAGGTTCCAGTGTATGTGAAGTGTGAATTGTCACCTATGCACCTAATGATTTCTGAATAAGAGTTGTGGGGCTATCCTAACTTTTGGTCCGAAAATTATCCCATATAGTATGGTCAGTAGAAAGGTTCCAAGGGGCAGACACCATTTCCTGTCTTGTGGTGAATCCCTCCTCAGGTTGGCTATCATTAGGTTTGTCGGGACCGTGTTCAGGCACGTGGAGTGCACTAACAACATGTTCCTGCTTTTGACTATTGGTTCTCAACTATCGGTGCAATCTGAAACATTTCTCTTGCGGATGTCCAAATATATTGCAGCGCTTGCAATAGTAAGGCTTTTGTTCCATAATGATTTTTTGTCAATAATTATTGTGAGGATAGCAGAGTCAGACTTCTTCTACATCTGGTAGTGTAATATCTCTTTCAATCAAGATCCAAAAAGACACCACACACACACGGTATACAACACACACAAAAGTCTCAAAAAAGAAAATACATGTATACCCAAAAATCCAAAAAAATCCAGACCGCAGAATCAAAGTTACTAGGGAACAACCCACTTTATTCCTACCTCTACCTAGTTCTAGAAAGGGAGCCGACTAACAAATTGTTGAGTTTTGTGCCATTACCCGAATTAACCAATGTGTCATCCATTAAGTTATTGAGCTCGAGTAGGCCCTTCTTCCTCCTGAATGTGTAAACCTGTTATTACTCATCTGAAGATTGACTCATTTGATCAGTGTGTTAGTTGACAGATTGTTGGACATGTATAATTTGACGAGCCCATTACACCTGACTAATAATAACAACTTGCTTAATCTGCCAAGGTGGTAGAGCCGTAGTAGAAAGTTGCCACCCTTTGCAGCAATGGTAGATTCTAGGATATATGAAGTATGAATTGTCTCATCTGCACTTGAGGCTTCCTGAATACGAGGAGCTTCATCATTTTTTCTCTTGCTCTTTTTCTTACTGGATTTTTGAAATAGCCACTTATTTTCTAAAGCATTAGTGGCTGCCATAGCATACTCCATATGATGTGAGGTTTGTGGTTCCCTCACTTGAGGGGCACCATCAATGTAACATGCATCATCAGGTGAGAGAGTAATAGCATGAGTAGTGATACCGTGAGAGTTCACAACGCCTTGCATCAAAACATTAAAAATGGCTCTAGTAATTTGTTCATCAATGGACAAAACAATAGGTTGAATAGGAGGATTATCATCAGGAATTCTTCCATCCAGCAAAGCATCAGGCAAATCACCAACTACAATTTCTGTACTGGGTAGGGAGGTGGGATGTACATCATCAGGTGAAACGGTAGAAGGCAACACAGCAGCAGGCTCAACACCAAAAGCAACCTAGGAGTTTTCTTGTGAACCACAGTTAACCCCTCATCAGTAGGATTAGATTGTTTACCTGGCCTCTGGACCTTTTCAATGCCCGACCTTAGTTGGGGACGCAAACCATAGCAAGTAGTAGAGTTGTGACCAAACATATTGCAATGAGGGCAATAATTAGAGTGTGATTTTATTTCAACCTTTTGTCAATATTCCTTGTGAGAGGATCCAATCCAAACCTCATCCGAAAAAGGTTGGGTAATATCTCTTTCAACTAAAACACAAGCCTCAAAGGGTCTGGTAAGTGCAAGCATGGGATTATCAACCTTGAGTGACATAACATAGGCAATTGCGAGAGAAAAGAGAGTTTCATAATTGAAAAGATGTAGTTTTAAACCCGGGAATCTAATCCATACAGGAATGATATTGGACTCCAATTTCGGATCAAAATCAACAGTCCACTTCAGGATTTTCATAAAGCGATTATCAATCTTGACAACCTTTCGGGCAAATATACGAGTGTAATCTGCATCAGTCGTTAGTTGAATAAGGATATGACGACCATCAAGTAAACCAACCTTCCAACTACCCGTGAGCTTCATAGAATCAAATTCTTTAAGGATAATCTCAAGCTTCGGATGGCCATAAAGGAATTTCCCCATAAGAGCAAATCGACAGGAGAAAGCAAGAATACCAGTTTCCACCTCAGAAAAAAACAGAGCAGGTTTCTTATTTTTCGTCCAAACTTCTTGATAAAAGTATAATCACCACCAACTTCGAGAGATTCATGAAATGATTGAGGAGAAATGCAAGATTTACCGATGCCAAACCCAGGGCCAATAACCGCAGAGACGGTCGCGACATAACTCCGCTCCATCAAAGCCCCAGGAGAGCAAACAGAGATAACACCAGCAGAAAACAAAGAAAGAAACGAGGAGAGTGTAGAAAGGAAGGATCTCAGGCTGCAAAACGAAGAGAGCGCCATGAAACACCCTAAAATCGCCAGAGCAAAACCCTAAAACGCGCCATGTGTGTTGTGTGTGTGTTGTGTGTTGTGTGTGTGTGTGTGTTGTGTGTGTGTGTGTGTGTGTGTGTATGCATTAGTTGGTAAGAATATTGCTTTGCGTAACATTTTACAAAAAAGAACCCTAATGCATTGCACTTAAAATCATAAAAACTATACAAGAACCCTAATGCATTGCACTTGCATTATAAAAACTATACTTAAATTGTACTTAAATTGTACTTAGCAAACAATCAATTCTCAATTGTCTAACTTTAAGATAAATATAATTGCATTTTTATAAAATTTACCATTATGTTGTTCTCTTCTTGTAGAGTGCTCATGGGGCACTTATTCATTTGAAAACCCTCTAAAGTTATACACTCATCTAAACCATCATCATTTCAAAAATAAATTCAGAAAAGAACTCCTCATTCTCCATTCATTCTAATAGATTGTTGCTTAAGGTGTTAAATCTATTTAACACAAATCTATTTAAATATATTATATCCATGTACTTCAGCATAATCTTATTCCTTCCACATTGATTTAATATTCACAATTTATTGGTGCTTCCCTTTCATAGAATAATTTCTCAAATTATTCTTCTTAAATTGTTGCATATCGTAACATTCATATTCAACTATACTAAATGTGAATGTTAGTGGTTACTCTATGATTAAATATCTTGACCCATAAAGCGTAATAATCCTAGAAATACTTTTATAAGCTTAATTTTAAATTTCTAAGAAATCCTCATACAAGTAGTCATAAATCATTTCTTTATTTTAAACAAACAAGTCTTTAACTCTAATAGTTATACCTCCATGTATATCATTATTTTTCTAAAACATGAAACCTGCTTAAATATTTCCTAATTTTCTACCTATATGAACTCGATAATATCAATATAGTATCATATTATCATCATAATTAAATTCATCCCAGCCATTTATGGATGGCTTTAAGAATCCTCATTTTTCATTTATTCTTGTCAAGCACAACCTGAAATGCTAAACTTATTAGTTGTAAATTGTTTGAGTGACATGTTATCTCAGAAGTATACATTTTCCTCAAAAATTCTCTAGCACTTATTTTCTCTACCCATATAATGGGCGCATTTTGCCACCCTCTTTGTGCATGTCTAGATCACTTAATTCAACTTTGACATCAACCATTCCTCTAATATAATCATTTCTTAATCTAACCTACCTAGTTTTGCCACACATATATCTTAGCATTGATTCAACCGCACCAAGCACAAATATTAGCAACTTATTTATTCCTCATTACTATATCCCATAAAACATAAACAGCCTAATTGACATTTTATAAAAATTATTAATAATTCTCCATGATATTATCTTATAGCCTAATTCTCTTGAGATAATTCTTCATTTTAACTAACTTTAACATTAGATATTATAGTAATAAATAATAATACTTGATGCTGCCACACCTATGTATTTTATCATCTAAAAATATAAATTTATAACTGTTGATATTATAAAAACTAAAATTGTAAATTATATAATCAATCTATATTCTACTAATTCTGATCCCTCAATCATCTAAACAATTTTTTATTTGTTAATATTTCATTTAGTTTGATAGGAAGTATCAATAATTTAACTATGACATTTACAAAAGACATACACAAAAACACCTCACTTAAATATCTATAGAGAGTACATACATAATAGAAACTAAAATGATAATCATTGATGGCATCCTAATATAATTGGAAAATCATTGATTATTTTACAATTAATATTTTAAAAAAGGCTTACACAAAAACAGCTCACTTAAATATTTATTGAAAGTACATACATAATCCTGACTAAAATGATAATCCCTGATTTTATAATTGGAGAATTTTTAGTTACTCTACAATTACTTCTAAAATAGCCGATATTCTATCATAAATATCTTTAATACTTTATGCACGCCTTTGACACATAGACCTTTTTATTTTAATGTGCACCAAATCAATTTTCATGATACTCAATTAAATGCCCTCCAATATTTAGAAAAATCATAAAAATNTATAAAGGCTGTCTCTTATATACATATATATATATATATATATATATATATATATATATATATATATATATACACGATACTTCAGACACTAGCATCCTAAGAGGATGAAACATAGATAAAACAAAAAAAAAGCAAAACTTGCAAGAAATAGACTGTTAGGCACGAGTCAACTTGGTCTTGCCTGTCTTTGGATCTAGGAGCAGAGACAGCTAACAAATTGCTAAATATCGTTTCATTACCTGAAGTTTCTAGAGTATCATCCATTAAGTTCCCAAGCTGGGGTGTACTTCCATTATTCTTTTTCTTTCTAAATGTGTATACCTGTCATTCCTCATCCGAAGACTGGCTCATCTGATCGGTGTGGTAAACAGTTTGTTGGGCATGTAGGAGAGAATGAGCCCCCAGCTTCTGATTAGCAGTAATAACATTCTGATTTTGAAGAGAAGGTAAGCATGTCTCTTCAACACCTGATGCATCTTGGGGATGTGGAGCTTCAATACTATCCTGATTATCAGACTCAAGTAAATCATCTGCCAATATATCAGTCGGAAGAACAGAGACAGTATTGTCTCCGGTAGTGGGAGGGGGAGGTGACATCATGTCAACCAGTGTTTCAATAGTCTGTGGAATACACTCAGGAGCGGATGAGGGACATGTATGAGGTGGAGCAAATCCAGAAGCGTTTTTACTTGAAGTTTTTAAATTCGGATGCAACTGATAACATTGAGAAGGAGAATGTCCAAATATACGGCAGTGGGTACAATAAAGTGGTATATGTTCAAGTTCTGCTTGCTGCCAAAATCCCTAATGTTGTGTGTCAATCCATATTTCTCCTAGAAAAGGTAAAGTAATATCCATTTCTATCAAAATTCTGGCTTATGAAGGCCAAGTCAGATTCACTGTAGGTTTGTTAGCTTTGAGGGGTTTACCATATACCATCGCTAAAGCGAAGAGAAGCTCTTGATAAAAAAGGTGAATCTTCAAACCTGGGAAGCGCAACCAAACATGAATGGTAGGAGGTTCAGTACGAGAGTCAAAATCCACCGTCCATTTTAAAACCTTCATCACCTGGTTTTCTATTCGAAGAACTCTTCTCGCAAATAAATGAGTGTAGTCTTCGTCATTTGATAATTGAATAAGAATGTGACGACCATCCAATTTACCGAACTTTCAACCCCCTTTCAGTTTCATTTGCTCAAATTCCTTTCGAATTAACTCAAGTTTAGAGTTTCCATAAAAAAAATTACCTACTAAGAACAGTCGGCAAGGCGCAGCTAGGATGGAGATTTCTGCCTTAATGAGAAAGATTGCAGGTTTGTCGTTTTTACAGGAAGCTTTTTTGAAAAATCTGGTTTCAAAGCCAAGAGCAAAATTGTCGTGGTATCGTTGCGAAAACATATTCAAAAGATGGGCGGAGACGGGATTATCACTGGCGAGGACGGCGGCGTAGGAACGTCCTGAAGTCATTTCTTCAGCAACCTGTCGATCGACACAAACAGACCGACGCAGGCACAACGCTGGAGGAAGGAACGAAACGCTAGGCGACGCAGGACGCCAACGTGATTCAAACTGTCGACTTCGAAAGAGACGACGCCAACGCGATTAGAGATGTCGGCTTCTGTGAGGAGGAAGACGACTTCGAACTTGTCGGCTTCGAACAGAGACGATTCGAGCAACAGCTAAGGATGGTCGGGGCTCGTCTAATAGCCTCCGACCATTCCTTTTCTTGAATATGTATATATATATATA
>JXCR01140126.1:136353-177906 GCA_002079205.1 Phalaenopsis hybrid cultivar | reverse complement strand
TATATATATATATATATATATGGCTATTTGCACTTCACCATTTCCTAAACTATAGAAGAAAATAATATTGGGAAATTAAAACTATGCACAGGCAGATAAGGGTAAAGAAAAAGATTATTAAATTCTTTTAGCTTTTATAATTTAGTCCCTCATCCTTAAAACTTTGATTGAGGCCTCCCTTTAAATTGAAAGGACTATGACAATTACAACAATAGCACATGGGCTTTCCACTTTGGGTGTTTGCTTTCTTATTTAGTGTTTATTGTCTTATTTTATGCTTTTAAGAATACTTTAAAATAAATTATTACCGATTTGGTTGAAGCAATGTGGCCTAATCAATTCTCGTAAACATCTCTCCATTTATACCCTTACAGGAAGACATCGATCCTAAATCTGACTTTCTCCTTTGGAAATGGAAGAAATTTAGCACTCAGTCCTACTCATCTCAGTGGTGGGCCCATGATCTTCTAAGACTGTTCCTTCACTGAGTAAAACTCAACGAAGAAATATGAAAAGAAGAATCCATAAGAGATATTTCCGGTCTAATAAAAAAAAGTAGTTAGTTGAGAATGATGCCCGTAAGATTGAATCTGACTTGTGTGAAACCTTTTCACTCCAGAATGAAAGTAGGTTCCACACACTTTTGTGGCCCGAGATAAAGTAAAGATGCATGAGATAGCTGATTCACCTACACCCTTTGTTAAACATAAACCTCTTGACAAAAGGAATAAAAAATTCCGTCATTTTGGTCTTTATCAAATACTTACAAAAATGACAGAAAAGAAGAAATGCACAATGGTAGATGTTCTGAAGTCAGTAAGACGTATAATTCCTAATAAGGAATGAGAATAGATTTAGGAATATCATAAATCCAACATTTAAGAAGGCAGGTCTCTGCTACTAGAAGCAACATCTTTTGTTCCTCAAAGTCTTCAGAAAATTAGGAATGTACGATGTCTATCACCTGAAGCTCCGACATATATCCCAAAGTCCTCCCAAGAAATTTTCAATACTGAGAATAAAAAAAAATCGCCACTGTTAGTAATAAAGTTACGTCCTGAGGTCAAAACATCACATCCTTCTATAGAAGAAACCCCTCCACCTCCCTCACCTGTTTCAAGGAAGGTGTCACGACTTCAAGAAATTGAGGATTCTGAACCTGAGATCACTATAAAGAAACTTGAGGAGATGGATATTGATGTAGAACCCAAATATATCCATGTTGATCCTATGAATGTTAGAGATCGAACTATTGATAAGATTTTGAATGAAATGGAAGCTAATCTCAAACAACTGAAAGAAGAGAATGAAAATTCTAAAACCTTAGAAGAAATTGTCATTGTCATGATGGTTGAAACTATATCTTCGTTAAGAGAACAACATGAAGAGGATAATGATTTACGAGATTTTATTTTTGAGTAATGTGTCGTACTCGACGCAGCCCGACAAATTTTAAATAAACTAAGACAAAGAGATGAGATTGTTGAAAGATTGGACAAAAAAATGGAGGAAATTATAAATGTTATCCCTACAAATCACAATCAGATACCAATACAACTTCAAGCTGATGAAGTTGAAGAAGATCCACAACCAAACACAACTTAATATTTATTGGATAAGTTAAAGCAACGGGATAACCATATTGAGAAATTGAAAAAAGAAATTAATGAATTAGTCGCTTCATTACCTTTCAATCAGAAGAAAACTCCTACCCAATTTCAGTTCATATAAAGATAGAGAAACTGAAGGTTGTTTATATATTTGATAATTCAAAGACGAGAATAGCTGAAGAGGAACTCTCTAAGAAGCAATCAAAAACATTGTTACCGTCTGATAAGGATTTAAGACAATGATTGAACAACAAATCAGGGATGTCTTAGCTTAAGCTAAGGATGATAAGTTAATACCAAAAGGACGACCCTATCTTGAAGAATTTGATGCTCTACAATATTCTAAAGGATTTGTGCTGCCCAACTTCAAAGTCATGGATGAAACTGAGAATCCGAGACAATATTCACACTTCTGAGCTAGTTTTTGTAATGCAAGGGAAAGTGATGTATCATTATTCTGTCAATTTATAATAGCCTATCTAAAAAAATATTTGATTACTAAGCTTAACTATATGACGGCTTAATGAAGACCTTTGTTGAGTTTGAAAGAGTTATTCATAAAAAAATTTACTAAAACTCGACATCATATCACTGTCGAAAATTTGATTGTTAAGAAACAAATACCTGGTGAAACTTTGGTTGATTGTATCTTGAGGTGGAGAAATTAGAGTATGAAATATGAATCTCAGTTGCAGAAGCAACAAGCCATAGAAATATTATTAAGAAATATCAACAAATCAATTTTTTTTAAGTTAAAATGATTTATCATTAGGACTTTTGAAAATTTAATGAGGCGGCAAACCTGCAAAAAGAAGCCAAACAAATACCATTTCTAAATCAAGAGAATAGGCAAAAACCCTTAAAGACTTTTTAAGAAAAAAAACTAGAAATGTGTTTTCTATTGAGAAAGGGAAACAACCAATGAAGATACAAGCTGAGAACCCAAAGTAATAACAGAGACAACAACCACAACAAGGATATTAGCAGCAACAACAACAACCACCTCGTAATCTGAGAAAAGAAAAATGACTAGGAAAGAATTCGAGGTACTAAAAAATCGAGAATATTCCTTCAAAAATAAAGCTATCAAGAATGTGTTTAGGAACTTGTACAAGAATCCAAACTTTAAGCTCCCTGAACCTGTTAAACCTAATAAGGTTGGAAGGAATAATGTACATAGCTATTGTCCATTCTATAGGATGCACACCCATACCATTAAATAATGTTTCACAATTAAGGCTTGGTTGAAGAGACATCATAAAAATGGAAAGATAATCATTTTTGGACAATATCTGAAAGAACCAAAACAGGGTTCCAGTAATGTTGTCTTTAGAGAAAATGTAGAACTATTTGATCCTTATATGGAAACAAACTGTTGGAAAGAATCCTATCTAAAAATTTTCGAAAGGTTCTCAAGCAACTTAAAAAATTATCTGCACAAGAACCTGAAGGAACTCAAACATTTAATAACTCAGATTCCTTTATTATTACTGATGAAAAGAAAGACAAGTTAGAAATCAAACTAGTACCTAAGCATGTTAAACCTGAAGTGAAAACCAAAGGATAAATAGTGTGCACTGAAACGGTTAAGACTATAGAGAAAAATATTATTAGGCTTGTTATTTCGGACAATGGTACTGTGACTCTTGTGTCGCATACTCATATATGATTTTTTTTCATTTATGGTGAAATTATTAATAAAATCAATAATGGTTCTGAGTATACTTTGTTTTTATATGATGAATCTAATTCGACCAACATAAATAATAATATCACAATAATCTCAACAATCTCAATCAAAATAATTCTCAAATGATATGTGAACTTGTTGAAGAAGCTTATTCAAATGACTCTCTTTTCTAATAGTAATATTCATATCCTTGAATTCCAAGGGATGTCTATTGAAATTGGAATGAAATCTTCAGACTGAGAACAATCCCAAGAAGAGATTCAAGAAGAAATGAAACAATTGGTAGATGCTACTGCAAATGATATTTGGATATCAATCTTCAAAGTGGCAAAGTATTGGCACCTCATAAAACACTACCCGAAAAATCTAACCCAATCATTAGTCTAAATCAAGTAGCAACCCTTCCGTAGGATGCTCATATCCAAGATAAGTCTAAGAAAACTCCGTCTAAGATTGATTATAATTTGTCTCATTTAAGAAAATTGTCAGTGAAACTCAGTATTTATGATGCTCTTATCTTGTCCAAAGAGATGAGAGAATCATTGATTAAATTCTTACCACATGAAATCTATATGACCCAACTTACATCTGACTCTTTAAATGGAGAAATAAACTCTTTAAATGAAGTTTTCAAATTCATTTTTATTGATAATGATTTGCTATTAGGGACAACCGATCATAATTGATCATTTCTTATTTATATAAATATTAGGCGATTTCGATTGTCCAGAGTGCTTGTTGATCCAGGTGCATTGGTCAACATTATGAATTTATGAACCCTTACTTATCTTGACATTTTATGAATTTATGAACCCTTACTTATCTTGACATTGATACTCAAAAGCTTTCATCTGACAATATGTTGTGTAGTTTCAATGAGAAATGTAAGAGTTTTATGCTCGACAACCCTTTTACTCAAATTAATATTTACAGACCGAATCGAAGTTTCACATCATCAATTCAGAATCCTCAATCAATACATTATTGGGGCGGCCTTGGCTTCATGAGCATCGGATGGTACCTTCTTCCTTCCACCATGTATTAAGTATTGGCGAGATGATGGAGAGTACTGCATCAAAGATGACTTACAACTATTTTCAATTCACGAAATTAGAATTTACGAAGATGCAGCTTATTATTTGTCGAAGAAACAAGTTGTCTTCTCCAGAGAATTACTTGTAACTAAAAGCTAGAAGATAGAGAAGAAAAAGAAAACGTTGAAAAACAAGGAGACATAGAAGAAAAGGTCATATCGTCGTCAGATAGTCACCAAAATTCGTACAGCTCTAAGCTTACGAGTAGATGATAGAATTGTCAAGAGCAATAGAGTGATCCTAGAGAGAGACTAAGTACCAACTAGAAGAGTTTCTTCACCAAATATGAAAAATGGAACATGTCTCGTGACATTGACTTAGAATCCAACACGAAGAATGAATTATATACTATAGATTGGTTTGTTGATTCGACGAAAGTAAGAACATCCTAGAATATTTCTCTTGAATAAGAAAACTATGATGAGGCAAAAAAAAATAGTCATGAATCAAAATAAGTCTAAAACATCATTGTACGAGAAGATTAAACAATATGTAAACATTTTAGCTCTTATTCCACTATATACCGATATTATGGAAGAGTTGGAAGTTAAAGTATCATCCCAATTGAGTGATTATCAGAGTTAAACTTTTATAAAGGGTCTGTCCTTGTCTCCGAGCATTGAAAAAAATATAAAATGTGATGATGAAATTTAAAATCAATTATAAATCTACCTTTTGATTGGTACTCGTCTTGTGTTACTAATTTAGCAAAACATAAATTAATACCACACACGTGGTCAAAGAAGCAATCTCACCGCTTTGACAACCTTTAGAATCCTAAACGCAAGGAAGTCAAATCAAAAACTGGTGTGAAATTTGCTACTATATAGCCGGTGGATAATAAAGAATAATTTATGATTTTTACTAATTATCAGGAACCTGATGAGATCTCTTTGGAGATAAATTTTCTTGATAATAATATTTGTTTAGAACTTTCAAAAGATCTAAATGATCTCTTAGTTGGGGATGCACCTCCTAAACTAGAGGAAGAAATTAAGCGACCTATTTAAGAACTAAAAGAAATAAATTTGGGAACTGAAGACAAACCTACACTAACTTTTGTAAGTACACTTTTTAACAAAGAGACTAATGATATTGTCAAATTACAATGGAATTTAAAAATTGTTTTGCTTGCAATTATATGAAAAAATGGAGGACTTGCTCCTGAGGTGAAAATCCGTAAGTTAAAAATTTAACCTGATGTTCTACCTGTTAAAAAAACACATCGATGAATGAGGGTTGAAACTGAAAAACAAGTAATCACAGAGGTAAAAAATTTAATTGGAGTTGTTTTATTCAAGAAGAGATGTATCCTTCTAGGCTAGCCAGTGTTATACCAGTTAAGAAGAATAGATAAATATGCGTAATAAACTTTAGAGATCTCAACAAGACATCCTAAAGATGAATTTCCTTTGCCTACAATAGAGCAAATAGTTGACATTATCTTGTCACATGTTATTTTCTTTCATCGATAGATCTTCAGAATACAACCAAATTACGATGGCTCTTGAATATGAGAAATATACAATATTTAGAGAACAAATTGAAGTATATTTCCACAAAGTTATGTCCTTCGGCTTAAAGAATGACGGTGTTACCTATCAAAGAATAATGACGAAGATTTTTTATGAATTCATACATAAACAAGTAAAATGTAACATTGAAGACCTGCTGGTGAAAAATAAAGAGATCATCAATATATTTTGATAATTATTTTTGAACGATTACGTTTATACAACCTAAAGATGAATCCTTTGAAATGTCATTTTCGCATTACCTCGTGAAAATTCTTCACGCTCATAGTATGACATTGTGGGATTGAAATTGATTCGGAGAAAATAAAAATGATATTAGAAATGTTGTCTCTCAAAAGTCTAACTCAACTTTGATTCTTTCCGGGTGCATATCTAAGATGTTTTATTTTTAATATAGCGAATAGATGTCATCTCTTTTTGCTTTAACCAAGAAGAATGCTAAGTTTCAATAGGATGACAATTTTCAACAAGTTTTTGAAGGCATTAAACAATATTGAATGACACCTGCAGCTTTAGCAACTCTCATTCTAAGGTGATTATTAATATTTTACATTGCTGCTATAGATGAATCCATTGACGCTTTACTAACTCAAACTAATAAAGCAGGCAAGTAGAATGCTCTATCTTATCAAATTTTTTTATTTATCCCAGTCGACAAAAACTATCATTTTAGCGAAAAGCATTATCTAGGCTTATTTTTGTTGTCCAAAAGTTAAGGCAGTATATTGTCACGGACAAATAGCTCCACATTGGCTAGGTGTAGGGCCGAAAAGCAGTATTTAAATTCTGGGCTGCCCACCACCCTTAAGAGCTCTTTTGGGAGGTGACAAGTGGTATCAGAGCAGACTACTGCCTGCCAGATGTGTGGACTCTCCATGGTCCAGTGGGACCCTCGGTGGAGTCGATCCGTGACGAGGGCGTCGCGTGATTGGGTGGAGGAGAATGTCACGGACAAATAGTTCCACATTGGCTAGGTGTAGAGCCGAAAAGCAGTATTTAAATTCTGGGCTGCCCACCACCCTTAAGAGCTCTTTTGGGAGGTGACAATATGCTCTCTCATAAAAATAAGTTTGATCACTACGTTAAATTCATTGTGATATTTGATGACCCGCCCAATTTTTTCTGGAAGATTGGTTTGTTACTCAACAATCTTATTGCAATTTGATAAAACATTCATTCTCCTGCGTGCTACTAAAGGCCAAACTTTGTCAAATTTCTTAGCAGCACATTCTTTACCTGTTGATACCTCTTTCAATAATAATTTACCCGACGAATAAATCATGACATTAGAAAATCAAGAGAAACCCTACTGGAAATTTTAGTTTACGGTACTTTGTCAGCCAAAAAAGATACTAATACAAAACTAGTTATCCTTGGGAAAATAGAGATAGGACTTGTATTCATAATCTCTAAGCAAGAAATGATGAAATTCTCATATTAGTTGTTAGAGTCATGTACTAATAATGAAGCGAAAAATGAGGCATTAATTGTTGGCCTCCATTTGATCATTTCAATAGACATTCAACAAGTCAAAATTTTTGAAGATTTAGAGTTAGTGAACAATCAAATCACTGAAACCTATAAAATCTACAAACATCATCTCTATCAGTATTATCAATATATGATGAGCCTACATGAACAGATTTCAAATGTCACTTTGTATTGAATACCCTATGATAATAACACCATTGCAAATGATTTGGCAAAGTTAGCTAAAGAGATAATATATTTGGAAGAGGAATCAGTACCAATTGAAGTTCAGGGTTCTCGGGTCATCTCTCAAATTGATATAGAATATATTAATCGGCATCAACAACAAAGCACTGTAGCCACAGTTGAAGACTCAGTTGATTGGAGACAACCATTTTGGATTATCTCCGAG
This sequence comes from Phalaenopsis hybrid cultivar, assembly GCA_002079205.1. Classification (NCBI taxonomy): domain Eukaryota; kingdom Viridiplantae; phylum Streptophyta; class Magnoliopsida; order Asparagales; family Orchidaceae; genus Phalaenopsis; species Phalaenopsis hybrid cultivar. Next base: position 170,095 of record JXCR01140126.1, on the reverse strand, counting down.
AACAAAAATTACCAGAAAATAAATCAATAGCTCATATGTTAAAATATAGAGCTTTGTCTTTTACTCTCAGTAATGACATATCATATCGAAGGTTTTTGATCATGTGGTTATGTTAAATAGACAAGTACGAATTCCAAAAAAACATTAAAGAGATACATTCAGACTTATGTGGAGCTCATCAATATGGCTCTTAAGAAGAAAGCAAATATTAAGAGAATAGAATATAATTGGCCAACCATGATCAATGACTGCATAAAAACTGCAAAACGATATCAACAGTGTTAAGTGCACGATGTAGTTTTGCATTAGCCATCAAACGTATTAAACCCTACAATTGTCTTGTGACGTTTCGAATATTTGCACACAGAAATCATAAGACCTATCAATCCTCCTTCATCAAAAGAACATAAGTTTATATTGATGACTGATTATTTCTCTAAGCGGGTAGAAGTCGTTCCTCTAAGAGAAGTCAAAGCTCATCATGTATTGCATTTCTTCAGAAATCACATCATATATCGCTTTGGCATTTCTCGATGAGTGATATAGACAATGACCTTGCATTCAAGAGTACCAAGTTGAATAACTTTGTAAAACATCACAACATTGACTGAAGATACTTCAAGATAAACTATACTAGAGCGTACGGATTAGCTGAAGCGTTCAACAAAGCTTTGATTCAAATCTTAAAGAAAATACTTGAAGTAGCAAATGACAGTGACATGAACAGTTGGTAGAAGTTTTACGGGCTTATCGAATCACATATCGAACACCAACTCAACCTACTCCATTTGTCTTAGTTTACGGTCTGAAGTTGTACTCCCCTTAGAAGCACAAATTCCTTTCCTACAGATCGTCGCTCCTTCGAAAAATTTTCCATAACAAAACATTAACCTGAGATTAGAAGAGCTAAAAGGATTAGAAGAAACTCATTTAACAACTCAGCAAAATCTTAAATTGTATTAAGCACGAATGATTCATGTTCAAGATTAATTAGTTCCACCAAAGTCTTTTTGAGTTAGGGAATTGGTCCTTAAAAGATCGATCCTTGCTCATTGAAAAGTTGGTAGTAAATTTAAATCAACGTGGAAAAGCATATTCACCATAGAGAAAGTCGTTTAGAAATGTTTTAACAATTAGCAGGTTGTAAGGTTGAACGTTTAATGCTTCCCATCAATGATCGTTATCTGAAGAAACATTATCTATAATATTGCAAAAAGGCTTTACGATTAATGAAATCTATTTAGGATTTTAATTAGAAATTATTTCAATATTGAATCTCTGAGCTTCTAAAAAAATTGATTTATTATTATCTTAAATTTGATAATTAACCTTATCAAATGATTTGTCCGCTGACTTTATCAAAAACTCAATCATTTTAACTTCTTTCAGCTTATTCAAACATCAAAATCTTTTTAAAAACCATTTCAAAATTTATTCTAAGCATAATTTAATTCTAATTTGCAAAAATTTCTAATTGAAGTTCTTTTATTGAGAATAAAATTTTCCAAATATTATAAGTTGTTATTGAGCTCTAGATAAAATTTAACTTTTCATTTTTGTTGCAGGAAAATGTCCATCAGTAAACTCATATTTTCCTTTAATAACAGTGTCAAACTAGTAGTTGACCAAAGTTACTTGCTGAACAATCCACCATTAAGTTTGGTATGGAATTCGATGACTTAGACATATTTTGCAATAATTCAAATATCACATTATCTGATCTAGGATAAGAGTCTAATAAAGAACCTTGATAGTTTGTTGTGAATGAAGCTACAATTTCTTCAGTTCGTACCAAGCCTAGCAGAATATCAGTTAAGAAGAGACTAACGTTTATGATTGTCAAGCCTTCCTTGACCAGTGCTTAGAGAAGAAACAAAAATAGGAGAATAGTTGAGAAAGCCAAGACTGTAGAAGCAGAGTCTACACCAGTTGTAGAGAAATACACACATGTTAAGTTGTCTGAGATGATTAGAGACAATAGATTGAAGTACACACCTACTTTTCCTACTAAGCCACCATCAGAAGAACCAAAACAACTTCTTTAGCCTCCTCACATCAAATCTGACGATCAATTGGCAATGTGTAAAAAAAATGTAGAAGCAAAACTTTGAACACTTTGAATGGTTAAGAGACATGTCATTCAATATTCTGGAAGGGTTACAACTCTTTCTGGAGTTTTTAGTTACCGGGAGCAACAGAAAATTATACAAATTGTATACAGATTACGGGTGATTCAAGTTTAATAAGTATCTTTGATTAGTTCTCAGATCTTGGATATGTCTGTGTGGTCTTCCATCCTGGACAAATCACTATGTAAACTTTTATACTAGATGTGAGTCTCTGTGTTTTCTAATCTAAATATGATCATGTATTTTAAATTCATCCTGTCACTAAGATTTTGATTCTCGAGCATAGCCCGTTGAGGTTCATACTTTTCCATAGGTCCTTTAGAGCTTTGGATCCATTGGTATTAGAAGAATTCTATTGGGCACTATCACGATGTGGTTTGGCTTGATTAGCTTTGAGTTAGTCAAGGTTAACTTTGAGATCAATCCTTTGAGTCAATAGATCTGGACAAGGATAACTCTTGTTTTTAGTTAACTCATCGAAAGCCATTCCTTCTTTTTTAGGATCAGTTGGTTGAAGCAATTCTGTTTGGGAATCATCAAGATATGATCATATTTGGTTGATTAAAATGCAGGGAAACACTGATGGTACAAATCAACCCTCTAAATCTGTAATTCTAAGTGAAGAATATGTCATTTAACACTCCATTACTAGTCTTACTCATTGAATACCGTTCGCTCATCTTTTTGTCTCATTAGTGTTGGAGGAATCTCATTTGCGCACTATCACGGTGTGGAAGGCTGATATCCATGTTGGTTCTTTGAGTTAATAAGTATGAATAAGGATCATGATCTCTAACAGATTCTTTCCTTGGCATAATTCCCTGGAAATCCACTTTTCCTTTCTCGAGTTCTGTCAGCTTTGTCGATTTCCCCGACCTCGACAATAGTTGTCAACTTGACTGAGCAAATCTAGTTTAGCGCCAACCCAGCCATCCTAGTGTCAGTTGCTAATAGCAAAGAGATTGGAACATCGTACCAAATCTAGTATGGATTAGACTTATTAAGGTCGGCAATGTTTGTTGTTTATGTTGAATTATCAGAATCAAGGAACTCAACACTTTAGACTCGTAAATCTAGAATTGAAATCCCTTTTCAAAATTGTTGGTCTAAAGAAAAAAAATTTTGTATCTTTGCTCTTCCCAGTCTCGCATGCCTCAGTCTGGTGAAATACTGATTGTTCATATTTATGCTTTGGCTTAGTAAGTCTAGTGTAAGTTTTGTGCATAAACTCACTAGCATCAATCATTGAATGTCTTGGATTAGGGGGGTTAAGCCTAGTTTGGCCTTGAACAAATTTCCATCGATTTAGCCTTTTCGATCCATCGGTGTTGGAAGAATCCCATTTGGGCACCATCACGATGTGATCAGTTTCATTAATCTTGAGCCAATCGCGATAGGTTATAAAGGTCAAATCCCATAACAGGTCCTTATTCAGTATAAGTCAATGACAATCAGCAACATTTTCCTCTATTTGGTCAGTTAGTTTATTGAGTAAACTGGCCTCAATTAAAACTAGTGTCTGGACTTCCTGTTGTGAATTTTAAGTTTTGTAATGAGCTAGTGTTAACGACAGAAGTTCCATGATTCACATCAACATAATATTTTTTTTCAAGACATTGAAATACTATCTTATTTAAAAGTAAACAAGACGTGTATAACATTCTTGCATTCAGCTACGGGAAATTTTGTTCCTTTAATAAAGAACATAAATCATAAATAATTTCATTACAGCTAATGAAACATTATACAGTACCTGACGATAATAACATCCAATAAATGTTCATAAAACAACCACAAACATATAAACACGGGGATACAAAAACTGAATAAGCATCATAATTGTCGAATTTTTTTCTTCAAAGGTGGGGGAGATGATATTTTACAACTCGACATCTGAACTGTATTTGTAGGGACGCTTAGACTTCCTCATTCTTTGAAAAGTGATAGATATCTGCCCTTCAAAAACAGATGGCACATAGAGCTTAGCTAAATTGGCTTCATTTCTATCAATAACTAAGACTAATCCTCTAGAAAGAGGGATGGTGTAAGCTCTGTTGAACTCTTCAAATCTGATTATATTGATATCCTTGCCAAATACAATGTCACCTTGACATACAAACGAGATTCTGCAGAAGGGTCGCTCAAAGTCACTATGATCAATGTGTGGTGAGATAGACTCTCCTGGTTTATAGATATTCACGATGCAACAGTCAAGTACACTTTTATGTGAAATAAAGTGTCATAATACAAGCCTCTTAATCATGTATTTAAATAGCACCAATAAATAATCCACTCTCTCTGCGAGCAATGTCTGGTGAACGACCTAGAATATCACGCTCGTAGTTGTAACAACATTTGAATTGAAAGGTAGTTTTGTCAATTCCTTTCATCCGTTTCTGAAGGTCCAAATAAGTTCGTTTGTTCAATATGCCCTAGCGGTCACTTAATCTGTAATCTGTATATAGTCCGTACAATTTTCTGCTGCTCCCGATCACTGAAGACTCTAGTAAGGAGTTGTAACCTCTTCCAGAATATTGATTGATCTGCCTCTCAACCATTCAACGTTTTTAAGGTTTTGTTTCTGCATTTGTGTACACCTCGCCAGTTGATCATCAGGCTCGATCGGAGAATGTTGAAGAAGTTGTTTTGGTTCTTCTGATACTGGCTCAATAGGAAGAGTAGAAAGCATGTACTTGAATCTGCTATCTCTGACAATCTTAGATAACTCAACAGGTACGTATTCCTCAACAACTGGTGCAAACTCTGCTTCTACAGTCTTGATTTTCTCAACCAACTTAGTGTACATCTTCTTAAGTCTCATATTTTTGTTTTATCCTTGAGTCTTGGTTAAGGAATGTTTAACAATCACGAACTTAAGTCTCTTCTTAAATAATATTCTGCTAGGCTAAGTACAAACTGGATAAACGACCTCCTCTTTCACAACAATCTCTATCAATCGTTCTTTGTCTGACACTTCTTCTGGATCAGGTATTGTGATAATTGAATTATTGCAAAGTATGTCCAAATCATCGAATCCCATGCCAAAAATAATGGCAGATTTGTTCATCAAATAACTATGATCAACTGCTAGTTTGATAGTGTCATTGAAGGAAAATATGAGCTTACCAGTGGACATTTCTCTACAACAAGAATAAAGAGTTAAATTTCATCTAGAGCTCTGTCACAACTTATAACATTTGAAGAATTTTATCATCAATAAACAACTTTTAATGGAAATTTTTGCATCAGAATTAATTCATGTTTAGAATAAATTTTAAAAAGTTTGTTAATCAGAATTTGATGTTTGAACAAACTGAAATGAGATAAAATGATTGAGTTTTTTTATAAAAAGGCAAATCATTTGATAAGGTTAATTCTGAACTTCAAGATAATGATAATTCAATTCTCTTTTCAGAAACTTAGAGATTTATTATTGAAATGACTTCTAATAAAAACCCTAAAACAGATTTCATTAATCCAAAGGTTTTACACAACACTATGAATAATATTTCTTTAGATAACATCCACTGATAGGGAACATGAGACATTCACCCTAGCAATCAGCTAATTGATAAGAACCCCTTGATAGACTTTTTCTATGACAAATGGACCGTCCCAAAATATTTCAACTTTACTACAAACTTTTTGGTGAGTAAGGATCGGTTTTTTAGGGCTTAAAAGTCCAGGGTCGAACTAGTTTATCATGACCTTCAACAATTCGTTCTTGATGCAATTCAAGATTTTGTTGAGTTGTCAAACGAGCTTTCTTCCAATCCTTCTAGCTCTTTCAATCGCAGTTTGATGCTCCGTTCTAGAAAATTTTTCTGATAAGCGGTGATCCGTAGGGAAGGAATTTGTACTCTCAAGGAGAGTACAACCAGACCCATAAACTAAGGAAAAGAGAGTGGATTGAGTTGGGAATAATAAATTTTGTCGTTTGCTTGACTCTGGTGACAAGATTAACAGAGGTTGTGATGCAGTACTGACTTGATTACAAAGAGTTCAAATACTGGAGAATGGAAATATGATTTCACAACATTTAACATTATGGCTACAATGAAATTAGTTTCAACATCATACAATTTATGACTTTTTCTAGCCAATGGGGGGTAGAACAAGTTAAACATTCCTTATGTCGTGGTAGAACAAGTATTCAATAAGCCAATAAAGCTTCTACCAACTGTGAATGTCATTATCGTTTGCTACTTTCATGTGCTTTTTGGGTTTGATATATGGTTCGATAAGCCAATAAAGCTTCTACCAACTGCGAATGTCATTGTCATCTGTTACTTTCATGTGTTTTCTTTAGGATTTAGATCAAAATTTTGTTGAACGCTTCAGCTAATTCATTTGTTTTAGAATATTATATTATGGAGTACCTCAATTAACGTTATCATGTTTTACAAAGTTGCTCAATTTAGCACTCTTGAATGCAAGATCATTATCTGATATCACCCGATGAGAAATGTTGAAGCGGTATATGATGTGATTTTTTAAGAAATGTAACACATGGTGAAATTTGACTTCTCTTAGAGGAACGACTTTTGCCCATTTAGAGAAATAATCAGTCGTCAGTATAACTCTATGTCATTCTGATGAAGCAGAGACGATAGGTCCCATGATGTATGTGCCCCAACATTTGAAGACCGCCAGACAATTGTAGGGTGTAATGCGTTCGGCGGCTGATACAAAATTGCACCGTGCACTTGACTCTGGTGACATCGTCTTGCAATTTTCATACAGTCGTTGATCATGGTTGGCAAATAATATCATATTCTCTTAATTTTTTATTTATCTTAGAGATAGATTGATGAGCTCCACATAAGTCAGAATGTGTCTCTTTAACGATCTTTTGGGCTCACATTTGTCTAAGTAATGTAACCACATATGATCGAAAGACCTTTGATATAATGTGACATTGATGAGAGTATAATATAAAGCTTTACATTTTAATTGATGAGTCATTGATTTATCTTAAGGTAATTTTCCTTCTCGGGGATAATCTAAAAATGTTTGTCTCTAATCAACTAAGTTTTCAACTGTGGTTTATCAATATCTTTCATATCAAACGGAGAGAGAACCCGACAACCATGAACATCAAGTAGGATTGGTTTTTCTTCCAAACATATTGTCTCTTTAGCCAGTTTTTTCAAAACATTCGCAATGATGTTACTACCACGGGATATTCGATACAAAATGACATTTGAAATATATTCAAGTAAGCTCATCATATACTGATAATAATGATAGAATCAGAGTTTGAAGATTTTATAGGTTTCAACAATCTGATTGATTACTAGTTATGAATCTCCAAAAACATTAACTTTTTGAATGTTTATTGAAATGGTCAGATGAAGGCCAATAATCAGGGTTTCATACTCTATTTCATTGTTGGTACATGACTCTAACAAATGATAGGAGAATCTCATCGTTCCCCGCTCAGGGGTTATGAATACAAGTCTTATCCCTACTTTTTCGTGGATAACTACTTTTGTAATAATATATTTCTTGACTGACAAAGCACCGTTAAAATAAAATTCCCAACAGAGCTTCTCTAAATCTTCTAATGTCATGAGTTATTCGTCAAGTAAATCATCATTTAAAGAGGAATCATTAGTTAAATAGTGTGTTGCAAAAAAAATATGTCAAAACTTAGCCTTTAATAACACGTAGAGGAACAAAAGTTATATCAAATTGAAATAAGACCATTAACCAACGAATCAATCTTCCAGAAAACATTGAGCGAGTATTCAAATATTGTCATGGATAGAACCTAGAGATAAAATTGTTTTTAAAAATAGATTGTAATGACTTAACTTTGAGCACAAAAATTATAACTTAACAACGTTTTGCAATAAAAAGAAAGTTTCTTTCAGTTGGGTTAAATCGATGATTTTAAAAATATAGTGCATTATCCTTTCTTGCCTCATTAGCTTGAGCTAGTAAAGCGTCAAGAGATTCATCTAGAGTAGCAATGTAAATATTAACGACTATCATGGAATGGGAGTTGCTAAAATTAAAGGTGTCATTAAATATTGTTCAATGCTTTCAAAAATTTGTTAGTAATCGTCATCCCAATGAAACTAAACGTTCTTCTTGGTTAAACAGAAAACGGAAGGCACCTACCCGCCATATTATAAATAAAGTATCATAGATATGTCAATTTATCATGAAAGAACTGAAGTTGAGTCAGACATTTGGGAGGGAGCATTTCTAATGTAACTTTTATTTTTTTAGATTTATTTCAATCTCATGATGTCGTAGTAGAAAACCTAGGAGTTTTCCTAAGATAATGCGAAAGATGCTTTGTTACTTTGAAGATTGATCTCCAAAAAATACCATTTGCAATAATATTTATCAATCGTTTCATGTCTTCTTGAATCTCTTTTTAGGATTGCTTGGAGTCTGAAAATTCCATCCAGATCTCAATAGGCATCCTTCAGAAACCAATGATATGATTATCACTATTAGAAAAGGGATAGTCATCCAAATAAGTTTATTCAACAAGTTCACATATTATTTGAGAATTATTTGCATTGGGACTGTTAAAATTATTATTATTATTGTTATTTAATCAGTCGAATTAGATTCATCATATAGAGATAAGATATACCTAAAACCACAACTCATTTTATTAATAGTTCTTCTATCAGAAACGAAAAAAAGTTATACAAGTTAAGTGACACAAGAGTCACAGGACCTCTGTCCAAAATAACAAGCCTAATAAGATTTTTTTCTATAATCATAATTATTTCCTTATACGTTCTTTCTCATTTGATTTTCACTTCAGGTTCAACGTGCTTCAGTACTGATTTGATTTCTAACTTGACTTTTTTTTCATCTGGAACTACAAAGAAATTTGAGTTATTAGATGTTTGAGTTCATTTAGGCTCTTGAGCAAATAATTTGTGGAGTTGCTTGAGAAGCTTCCAGGAATTTTTAAATAAGATTATTTTCCAACTGTCTGTCTCCATATAAGGATCAAATGGTTCCACACCTTTTCTAGAGACAACACTAACAGAACCCTATTAGTTCCTTCAGATATTATTTAAGAATGATCATGTTTCCATGTTTATGATTTCTCTCCAACCAACCCTTGAATGTGAATCATTATTCAATGGTATGGCTGAGCATCCTTATTCCTTCCAACTTCATCAGGTTTAGTTGGTTCAAAGAGCTTGAAGTTTGGATTCTTGGACAAATTCTTGACCATCTTCTTGACAGCTTCATTTTTTAAAGAATATTTTCGATTCTTTAGTTCCTCGAATTCTTCCCTAGCAGTTTTCTTTTCTCTGATCTATGAGATGGTTGTTGTTGTTGTTGTTGTTGATACTGTTATTGTGGTTTTTACCACTGTTGTTGATTAGGGTTCTCACTTGTATCTTCATAAGTTTATCTTTCTCAATAGCAGACACATTCTCAATTTTTTTTTTCTCAAAAGCCTTCTGGAGTCTTTTTTATTCTTTTTATTCAAAAATGATAATTATTTAGCTTCTTCCTGCAATTTAGCCACATTACTTATCAATTTTTCAAAAGTCCTTATGATAAATCCTTTTAACATAAAAAGCAATTGGTCCATGGATATTCTTTAACAATATTTCTATGGCATGTGGCTTCTGCAACTAAAGTTCACATTTCAAACTCAAGTTTCTTCACCTCACGATATAATCTACCGAAGTTTTATCAACAACCAAATCCCCGAGAGTGATATGGTGTTGAGCTCCAGTAAATCTTTTGATGAATAACTCTTCCAACTCAGCAAAGGTCTTAGCTGAGTTGTTAGGTAGTTCAGCATACTAATCAAATGTTGTTCCAGACAGACTCTTAACAAATTGACAGAATAAAAACGCATCACTTCCCCCTGCATTATAATAACTACCACAGAAGTGTGCTAAATGTTATCTTGGATTCTCAATTCCATCAAAAAATTTGAAGTTGAGTGGTAAAAATCCTTTAGGATATTATAAAACATTAAATTCCTCGGGAAAAATCATCTTTTTGGCACTAAATTATCATTATTGGCTTGAGCTAAGGCCCCATTGACTTGTTCAATCATAAACTTCAAATCCTTACTAGATGGTAATGGTGTTTCTAGTTCCTACTTAAAGACTTCCTCTTCAGCTATTCTCGTCTTTGAATTATCAAGTACATGAATAGCCTCAGACTTCCCTATTGCTATATGGACTGGAATTTTAGTAATTTTCTTTTGAATGAAAGGTATTGAAGCTAGTTCATCTATTTTCTTTTCCAATTTCTGAATATGGTCATCTTGTTGTTTTAACTCATTAATAAATATTGAGTTGTGTGGGTTGTGGACCCTCTTCAACTTCATCTTCTTAGAGTTGTATTGGCATCTAATTTTGGTTTGTAAGAATAACATTATAGTCTCCTCCTTTCTTTTCTTCAATCTTTCAATGATCTCATATCTCTATCTTAGCTTAAAAATTATCGTGTTGCATCAAGTATGACACATTCTTCCATGATAGCATTTTGTAAATCATTATCCTCTTATTGTCGTTCTCTTAACAAAGATCTAGTTTCGATCATCATAACAGCGACAGTTTCTTCCAAGGTCTTCCATCAATTGTTTGAGATCAGCTTCCAGTTCACTTAAAATTTCATCAATAGGTCAACCTCTAATATTCATAAAATCAACATGGATATATTTGGGTTCTACATCAATATTCATCTCCTCAACTTTCTTTATAATGGTCTCAGGTTCATGATCATTTATTTCTTGAAGTTGCGGCACCTTCCTTAAAACAGGTGAGGGAGGTGGAGAAAGGGTTTCAAACCTATCTTCCTCTATAGGAGGAGGAAATATTATGACCTCAGAACATCACTTTATCACAAACGGGGATGATTTCTTTTTATTCTCAATATTGGAAATTTCTTGGGAGGACTTTAGGATATTCGGCACGGAGGAGCTTCAGATGACAGATGTCGTACCTTCCAAGCTTTCTGAAAACGTCAAGAACAAAAGGTGATGCTTCTTGTGATAAATGATGAGCAGAGATCTGCCTTCTTAAATGTTTACGTTCTTTCCTCAAGGTTCTATGATATTCCAAAATCTTTTCTCCTTCTTTATCAAGAATTATATGTCCTACTGACTTCAAATCTTCTACCATTGTGCATTTCTTCTTTCCTATCAATTTTTTAGGTATTTGACAAAGAGCAAAAAAACATAATTATCTATTTCCTTTGTCAAGGGGTTTAGGTTTAATAAATGGTGGAGGTGAATTTGCTATCTCATGCACCTTTTCTTTATCTCAGGCCACAGAAAGTGTGTGAAACCTACTTCCATCCAGAAGATGAAAAATTTCAGACAAAATTAGATTCAATCTCACGGGCATCCTTCTCAACTAACTTCTTTTCTTTTTTTAACCGGAGATATCTCTTAAGAATTCTTCTATTCCTATCCCTTCGTTGAGTTTTAGTCAGTGTAGGTACAATCTTAGAAGATAAGCCAACTTCGAACACTAATAAAATGTTGTAAGCTTCACTCAATACTTCTACTAATTTCTCATTAACTTCTTCAACAAAATCAAGAATCTTAAGGACTTCGGGAACTTCAATCCTCTCAGTTGGAATCTGATTCTCAGACATAACAGTGGCAACAATACTTTAAACAAAAATATTTTCAACAACTTCTTTCTTCAAGGGTGAGAAATTTTCTTCAAATTTGAGTCTGAATTCTATCAGAGGTGTTTTCTCATCAACTAGTTGTCAGCCTACGGTGGAAAAGGTAAGATCAACACAAGCCATCATGAAGTAATCAAATCTCATTCCGAATTTGATGACGGACCCACAGCAAAGATGAGAACTGAGTGCTAAATTTCTTCCATTTCCAAAAGAGAAAATTAAATTCGGGATAGATATCTTCCTGTAAGGGAATACAAGAGAGATGTTAACGGGAATTCGACTTAAGAATCTCTAAATCTGAGGAGTTTAAGAATGAACATTATATAAAAGATGGAAAGATGAACCCATCCCATCAATTAACGAAAGGAAATTCCAACAGGGAAAATGATAGATAAAACAACCTCAAACAGTTCTACACAGTTCAATTGTACACTAGGTTCTTTAGTATATTCTGACTAAACCAACCACATGTTATGTTTGAATCAGTCGAACCAGCTGGTCCGGTCCGATTTTCTAAACATTGGTGAGAAAATAAAATGGGAGATAGAATAGGGAAGAGAGAGAGAGGTAGCTAAAAACCAAATATATTTAGGAAAATTAACATACATGCCACACAATTCCTATGTATTTACAAATCTAAACCCTAAACTTTAATATTTACTTTTGTATCACTTACCTAAGAATGAAAATGTGTATTTCACTTTTTAAAAGTTAATGACATGTTGTATTTTTTATGTAGTGAGAAGATGTACATTTTTTATGTGATATTTTATATGTTCACATGCACCTATAATAGGTTCCATACATTCGATTGTTCCATCTCCATTCCATAACTCCTTTCATGTGCAAATTTAAGCATATTGCTACCCTGTTCTGCATATGCTTTAGGCCTTGGTTTTAAAATTAAGAGCTTCGTACTTTTATCTGAATAATTGAGACTTTTAACTTGAAAAAGCCCTAATCTTACGTCTTATTTATTGACATGAGGATAAAAAATCTATAAATAGATACATAGTTTTATAAGACTTTTGGATCAATAAAGTTTATTGTCATGTTTTTAATTTTGTGTACATTTAGATATGAGATTTATCCAAATGTGTTGTAAGAATGAATATTGTGATAAAAAAACTTCATGGGAAAGATATCTTTCTATACCAATATAAGGCCTCTATTTTCTCCACTTTAGTGATTTATTTCCTTAAATTATTTTCTTCTCAAATATCCATTCCATAAACTCCTTTCATGTGAGCATATAGTTACCCTGTTCTGCATATGCTTTAGGCCTTGGTTTTAAAATTAAGAGCTTCGTACTTTTATCTGAATAATTGAGACTATTAACTTAAAAAAGACCTAATCTTACGTCTTACTTATTGACATGAGGATAAAAAATCTATAAATAGATAAATAGTTTTATAAGACTTTTGGATCAATAAAGTTTTATTGTCATGTTTTTAATTTTGTGTACATCTAGATATGAGATTTATCCAAAAGTGTTCTAAGAATGAATATTGTGATAAAAAAACTTCATGGGAAAGATATCTTTCTAATCAATATAAGGCCTCTATTTTCTCCACTTTAGTGATTTATTTCCTTAAATTATTTTCTTCTCAAATATTTTTTACTAGCAATGTAGGAGTAATGATTTCGGTCAAATTCCCCACAATTGAACCTTTATATTGCAAAAAAACAAATATTAGTGCCCATTGATTTTTCATGGTTCAGACTTGTTAATTCCACATAAAATCAGACGTTATATATTTCACTTTGTTTCAATTCCGTGTATTTTGAGTTTAAAACGAAAGAAAATGAATTTTCATGCATTTTGTTGCCTTAAATCTGTGAATGCCAGTTTCATTTGCTTGATCTACATGTATTACATCGACAGTAGTATTGAAAATTTAAAGCACTAGATTAGCGAGAATGGCCTCTTTGGGAGGAACAATGAGGTTGGTGGTCACCTCTATGGTGTTCAAAGTTCTGAAAAGATCTTAAGCAAAATAATTAAAAGAAATCTTCAAAATGTGCTTATGAAGTCGTGTGAGGCAATGTGCTAGGCTTGCACATCAATTGCATGTGAAGTACAAACTTGAGCTAAAGTAATCATGTCACATCACTCTGTTGTGAAACATTATCATACTTCCCAAGTGATTTCAGTTCAGAATAAAATCCTTATTTAATTTTCATAGTTCGATTCGGCATTTGCCAAAATAATTAGGCATGAGCATTTGCTTAAAATCATTATTTAACATAGTCATTATATTGTTTCTCATTGGTTTTACATTATATTCTTAGGAAGATGATCACTTCTTTATGTTATTTTATCTTCACACTCTCCTATCCATTAGTTTCTCTATACCCATTTTACTGGTTCATTTTGTCAACGCGAGCAGCTTCTCAATTAGAAACTTATTCTCAAGAATTTGTCTCGATTTCTCATTTCCAAACTCTCTTGCTGCAAACCACTTCACCTTTCAATCCCAAGCTAAACACTCAATCTCATAAGTATTCTTGATTTTAAAATACTCTTTCATCGCATCACGATTTCTATCTTTAATTACTTCTTTTTTTTGTTTTCAATTAGCTAAAATTTTATATCATTGAACGCATAGATATTATGGTTGAAGTTATTATCTGATATAGGTTAAATTCAAAAATGGTTATCATAAGCACAAAGTACATGTATATATGATTTACAAGTCATGAACGCTTCAATTAGTAAAAACTTTGCTTTATGCTTCATGTGTTGAAGCAAAGAAAAAATCATTATGTAGAGCACTGCGCTTAGCACTTCAAAACACTAATCTTGAGGCTTCCATCATATTCGAAGATGTAAAAATTTTGATTTAATATTTGGGGGTGGATAGGAGAGCTCCTAGATATGTAGAAGTTTTATTATCATCTAAGAAGTCTCTTAAACCTCCTTCACATTCTATAGTTTACATCAGTAATAATAAACTAGAAAATCTACACAAAAAAAAGGGTGTCAAAGTTTTGACTCATCATCACAAAGGTTTCAAAGAAATATGTACTCATTCCTAATTTTTTTAAATGTTTTTAGAAGGGTCAAATTGCTAAGAAATGTACAGAATTCAACATTTGCTTTAAATATAACAAGTTAGGACACGAATGTGGGGGCGTCATTTAACGGATGCGGGATAGCGTCTCTGCACAGGGGCCCAGCAAGTGTCATGACTGGACCGTTCGGTCCAAACATAGGAAGGACCGACCGTTCCTTCCAAACAGAGACTTCCCTCCTATTTTGAGTGGAGTTCACTCCTATTTACCCTAGGACTATATAAGTTGTTGTGGTGTTTTATGTTAAGTTCTGACTGCATTTCTATCAGGACAGCCATCGGCATCCCCTACTTTTCCTTCTAGTATTATTTCCAATGGTGAGTAGTGGTACAGTTGTAACTTGTTCGGAGGTGATGATTTGCTTTCAAGGGTCAAGTGGTGCTCCGACTGTATCCCGAGGGGTATATATTGTTGACCTCACTTTTGGCAGAGGTCTAGTCTCTCCTTTTTGATAACCTTGGGTCTAGACGTAGAGCTTTCCTGTCAACTATTCCTAGAAAACTAGCAAAGGAGCCCTCCCCGTTAGAAATTTTGAGCTTTTCTTCGCTCGACTTGATGTTCTGTATGGTAGTTTTTGACCTCTAGCACTTAGTAGGTGGGGCTACTGTGAGGGAGCTCAAGGAGAATCCCTATAGGACTGTTGGCCTTAGAATTGACTGTACGCATTGATCTGGCACCGTCGCACTCTGCACCGTCCTGTTTAATTGAACTCACACCGAAATTTTGACAGGATTCGGGTCGCGACGCGTTTTTGTCTCGATCGTCGACGAAGTTTGCCTAAATGACTTCAAACGACGAAACGGACTGCGCCGGAGCGTCCGGAATGCCGATTTTGCCTAAGGGGGACGTTCGTTTCACCGCAACGACACGTCCAGGGAAAAATACACATTTAAGTGTTAATTATAATAATAAATAATATTTTATTATTATTATTATTGTTATAATTAATAATATTTATTAATCCCTAAACCTAAATTTATCTTCCCCCCTCCTCGCTTCTTTCTCTCGAACTCGTGGATCTCAGCCCTAACGTGACTTGTTTGCTCGGTCCGTCTCTCGCCCGTCTGTGCCGCTGGATTCCCGCGCTCGTCCCTCTCGCACGCGAGACAATCTCGCAGACGACCCATCCCCTTATCATTGTCGTGGATCCTATCCCTGGCGAGGATCTTACCCTCTGCTTCTCGAGCCGCCCGCATAGAGCGTCTGCTCCGTTCGAATCATCGAACCGTATACGCTCTTTCGATTGCTCCCCCTCCTTCTCCCGTCTATATTAAGCACTACTTAGAGCATTTCAGAGGCCAAAAAAAAAAATCTCTGAGGGAGGGAAAACTGTCATTTTTCTTTCTCACTTCTTTAACTTTCTGTGCTTGGGTTGACTTCCTCTTACTGTTGGAAGAGGAGTCGGAGTTGAAAAGTGCTTTTAAAAGTTTATGTGTTACTTTTTTTTTTTGCTTCAAGGAGGTACCTTCTCCCCTCTGTGTCTTGCCTCTTTTCGGTTTTCTCTCTGTCGAGCCCCTGGAGATTGGTACAGTGAACAATATAGCATGCTCGCCTAGTATTGCACCTTTTTTTTTAAATGCATGTTACTCAAGCATCTAGAGATGGAAATATGAGCATGTTTTAGGAATTAGACTTGATTACTTGCTTAAAATGATGGAAGTATGGCATGTTATCAGTTCTTCTCTTTTCTCTACTTACTTAAGGCGATGAAACTATTGCATATTTCTGTCTACTGTGACATATTTATATGGGAAGCAAATTGAAAATATTAAAATGTGGCTTTGAGATAATGTTGGCTCCTCTTTCAAACATGTTGGGATATGTATTATGAAGTTTTTCATTCATTCTTATCTAGCATGAGATATTGGAAGGGTTATTTGGCCTTTCATGCATGAGAAGGGTTTGGTTTTGACATGTCAAGGATTTTTTTTGCTCAAAATGCATGCTAGGAAGAATTTTATATTAATTTGAAAAAGTTCTATAGTTGTTCTTATTTGAAGCATGTGGTGGCCCTATGTTTTGATATTTTGAAGGCATGAAAGTGTTTTTCTAGCTTTCATTGTGGCCTGATTTTGAGCCTTAGCTGAGGCTTGATTTTTGGCCCCTGCTGGTTTTCGGTTTACTTAAGGATGGTTGGGTTTGGATTCATTGTCATAAACTGCATTTGTAGCTTATAAAATTTTGGTTTCTAGCCTCCATTGGGGCTCGGTTTTTACCTTGGAAGAGCATGGGATGTTGATTCTGTTGAGGCTTGGCTTTTGGCTTTGGTTGAAACATTGTCCTAAATGTTTAAGCTTCACGTATGGGCTTTGAGGGGTTTGCTTTTGATTTTGTTTGGGGGCTCGGTTTGCTTGCCTTAGCTCCTATCCGAGAGCCCGTTTTTGGTGTTTATTCCTACCCCTGCTCCATAGCTGTGGGAGGGTTTGGTTTTATTTCCTTTGACCCCTGCTAGGGGCTCAGTTTTGGCATCTTGTGAGTGTTTTTGGCTTAAAAATACATATTGTGGAAGAATTTATTTTGATTTGGAGGAGTTCCATAGCTATTCTTATTTGAAACATATGGACCTATGGTAGTCCTATATTTTGATGTCTTGAGAGCATAGAGATGTTTTCTAGTCTTAGTTGTGGCCTGGGTTTGAACCTCAGCTGTGGCTCAGTTTGGCTCTGGCTGGGAGCTCGGTTTTGCCTTGTCATGCCCCTACCCGAGAGGTAGCTTGGGTTTTGATTTTTGTTGGCCTTAACTCCTACCCGAGAACTTGTTTTGACGTACTGTCTTGTCCTTATTCGAGAACTGTTAGCTGGTTTTGATGGATTGGTTTGGAAGTTTATAAGGCCGTATTTTTGATACTTGCTTAGACCCAGTTTTACTGTGATATATGCCTCGCTTTGGGGCTTGATTCTCTGGTCTTATGTTTATTCTTGCCTCTGAGTCCTGGTGTGGGGTTGGCAGTGGGCATAGTGGCTTCTCCCTACGACCTTTATATGAAAGCTTTGTGGGGTTTGCTCTCCTACCCGTGAGTATCATTGGCGATTGTCTGCCTTGCTTGTTTGTTGCCTTGCAGCCCTTACCCGAGAGTCTATTCCTCTCATCTCACTGTTCCTAGCCGTGGGTTTGTGATGTGGTTGAGTTAGCCTCCCCCTTTGGCCCTACCCGTTAACTCACTATTGAGATTTGCTCCTTTTGTAGTCCTTACGCGTGAGCCCCTTTAGGGTGTTCTTGTGTCCTGATGTCCCTAGTTACCCCGGTCGTGAGCATTTATGTAGCTTTATCGGAAGGTTCTATGTTTATTTGATATATGAGGCTATTGATTAATTTGGGAGTTGGAAAACCTTAAATTCGGCATGAGTTTGGAAGTGCTAGCGATGGTCTTCTCCGGGTCATCTTCCTTTTGTTCAATTTGTGTAATTTGGAAGATTTTCAAGTCCTATTTGGGAGAGTGTATGATTGAGACGAATTGATTTCATAAAAGATATCTTTAGGGTTTGGATGCCGGCGTTCGGAGGTCATTTGTGTGTGATCGTCACATTGACTTGGGTTAAAGCACTTATAAAAATGTGAGAAAGTGATATCCTTTCGGATTGTTTCAATGATCTTTGGGTCTTACTTTTCAGGTCTTTTCGTCATGAGTTTTGAGAATTGATTCATCCTCCGTTCTTTTCGATGTTTTAGGTGGATCAGTCCCTCCTCTCTCTCACCTCATTTTTGTTCTTTTTTTTCCTTGCTTCTTGGTTTGGTTTTTTATGCTTATGTCTAATACATAAGTGTCCACGTAGTCTTTTGTTATACGTGAAACCATCAAGCAAAGTCGCAAGTAGTTCGGTTTTGTTTTGGGGCTTAGGGCGGTGATGACAAAGGCACACCAATGGCAGAGCGGAATGATATTCCATCCTACGATATCGGGACACCCCCCACAGACCCGGTGAACCGTAGGATGTAATATCATTCACCGACATAAGACTAGCGGGAGTTGACCCGTACCTTCTTAGATTGTTGGTAGTCATACGCCCGACAGTGTGATCGACTCGTGACAACTACACTTTTTCAAAACTAATAAAAATAAATTTGATAAGAACGGATACACCTTTTTCAAATATATATATATATATATTGCTACAAACAAAATTGATACAAACCACTTTTGTATACTTGAAATCTATGTGCATGCTAAAAATATAAATTTTAAAAACATTGGTTGTCCACCTGTTTGGGCTAAGGAGTACCCTCATAAGTTAGGTTCAATAGGACACCCTTCTAGTTGAGTGGCGGGCTTTATAAATCTGAATGATCGAGTAACCTTCGACAACCCTCGACTACAAACATATATCTGAGCCTAGCCCTACCCGAGTACTTGCGGTCCCCTCTTTTTGGACATTTTCATATGTTTTATCAAAATTTTTTGACAAAGCACTCGTGGTCTGTTCTCCGAGATTTTCCCGAGGTTTTGAGGATTCTATTTGAATTGTTACTCGTCACTTTTCTCGAGCTTTTCATCATGGATTATTCGTTGATTTTTTTCGAATTTTCCATCGTGGATCATTTACCGTTCTTTCTCGAGTTTTTCGGGTGACGTTTCTTTTTTTCTTTGCTCTCGTTTATATAATGCATTTCAACATGTTTCCTCAATTTTTGTTATTTGTACTTGTTGCATCAATTACATCTAAGGAACAGCAGATCCCTCTGGTATGCAGGTTTGTTTTATGTTTACAGCATGTTACTTTCTTGGAATTACTTTCCTATTGTACCGTCTACTTTTTCTTTACAGCGCATATTGTATTGTTCTCTTTATTGTATACTCTACTGTTTGTCATGTGCTACATACTCTACTCTCATTCTATACACTATACAACTCCAACCTGTTCTCCTAGAATATTTAAAGAACTACAACCACAGGGCCGCTTGATTTGACATCATAACCTGACACCTTAAAAAACTTAAACTCGTCACGACAAGGAACTTGGAGCTAGTGCGGTGGGCAGCACAGCCATCTTCAACAGCATAACATGTTTTCCCCAGCTAAATCATTCATTCCTTAGAATTAAACAATAATTCATAAGATTTCGAGGTTGTTTACGTAGTGCAACATAAACCCTCAAATTTTCGTTAGGCATTTGTACAATTCTAAAGTACAATCTAAGCCTAACTCGTTTTAAGATCTCGATGTTGTCGTTCGTCACGACCTAAATCCTCATATCTTCTAGACTGTTTGTGTGATCGTTTCATACGAATGTAAGCCCTAATTAAATAAAATTGACATGATGAAACACTTGATAACCTAGTTTTTCCTCTTTTGGATTCTACAATAAAAGTTCCAAGTTTAAACAATTCTCATTTGCACACCTCTTTGTCCGATTTCGTTGAAAAGTCCTATCATTTTGACTTCCTTGAAGATAATTTTTCCTGATTTTTATCGAGAATATTTCTTAGAGACTACAGTTGTCAAAAATGTAATTAACTATATGGGTTTGACCTTATAGGAAACTTTTCCAAACCCAGTTTAAAATAAACTCTATTTAATTTTTCATATTAAATAGGAGAATTTTTCAACAAATAAAACGGTTTCGCAGACCAAACGGATGTCATATATTTCTTACTTTATTTGATCGAGTCTCACCCTCAAGTATTGTGTTTATCATTCGACATAGATACAGGATTTGAGGTAAAGCGCTCTTTCATTTAAACTATGAAAAATATGGGGTCAGTTTGATTTTCATATTTTTCTAAACTTAAATTTATATGTAAATTAAACTACCTTCCGAAGCAGGCGACGGGATTTCAATTCCGGTGACCGACAGCTTCCTACGGGCAACTCCCCCAACTTTTTTTTTAGTGCCGACATATATCTTCGGCCTTCCCATCCTCCACATCTTTCCCTCCATTACTGCTGTCACCATACCTGTTGCAGCCGACCAGAACAGCCTTCCAGTTTCTGTTTTCTGCAGTTCCTGCCCCCGCCATCCATTTTCCNGTGCATGCTAAAAATATAAATTTTAAATACATTTTAAACATTGGTTGTCCACCTGTTGATTACCTTTTTGTGCTAAGGAGTACCCTATTAAGTTAGGTTCAATAGGACACCCTTCTAGTTGAGTGGCGGGCTTTATACATCTGGATGACCGAGTAGCCTTCGACGACCCTCGACTACAAACATATATCTGAGCCTAGCCCTACCTGAGTGCTTGCGGACCCCTCTTTTCAGACTTTTTCATATGTTTTATCAAAATTTTTGGACAAAGCACTTGTGGTCCTTTCTCCGGGATTTTCCCGAGGTTTTGAGGATTCTATTTGAATTATTACTCGTCAATTTTCTCGAGCTTTTCGTCATGGATTATTCGTTGATTTTTCCTGAATTTTCCATCGTGGGTCATTTACCGTTCTTTCTCGAGTTTTCCGGGTGACGTTTCTTTTCTTCCTTGCTCTCGTTTATATAATGCATTTCAACATGTTTCCTCAAATTTTGTTATTTGTACATGTTGCATCAGTTACATCTAAGGAACAGTAGATCCCCTTGGTATGCAGGTTTGTTTTACATTTATAGCATGTTACTTTATTGCAATCACTTTCCTGTTGTACCGTCTGCTTTTTCTTTATACTGCATGTTGTATTGTTCTCTTTAATGCATACTCTATTGTTTGTCATGTACTACATACTCTATTGTCATTCTATACACTATACAACTTCAACCTGTTCCCCTAGAATGTTTAACGAACTACAATCATATGGCCGCTTGATTTGATATCATAACCTGTCGCCCTAGAAAACTTAAACTCATCACGACAAGGAACTTGAAGCTAGCGCGGTGGGTAGCACGACCATCTTCAACAGCAAAGCATGTCTTCCCCAGCTAAACTATTCTTTCCTTAGAATTAAACAACAACTCATAGAATCTCGAGATTGTTTACGTAGTGCAACATAAACCCTCAACTTTTCGTTAGACATTTGTACAGTTCTACTATGCAATCTAAGCCCTAACTCGTTTTAGGATCCTAATGTTGTCGTTTGTCACGACTTAAATCCTCATATTTTCCAGGTTGTTTGTGTGATCTTTTCATACGAATATAAGCGCTAATTAAATAAAATTAACAGGATAAAACACTTGAATAATTTCTCCTCGAAACTGAAGTCAAACCATAGTATAGACTGGGAAGTCACCGAGATTCTCCTTCGGATCTGTGACATCTCCAAGTTCTTCCTCCTTTAGATTCTACAATAAATGTTCCAAGTTTGAACAATTCCCCCTTTACACACATGTTTGTCTGATTTCATTAAAAATTCATATCCTTTTGACCTCTTTGAAGATAATTTTTCCTGATTTTTATCGAAAGTATTATTAGGGACTACGGTTGTCTAAGATGTAATTAACTATAGAGGTTTGTCCTTATAGGAAGCTTTTCCGAACACAGCTTAAAATAAATCCTATTTAATTTTTCATATTAAATAGAGAAATTTGTCGGCAAACAAAATGATTTCGCAGACCAAAAGGATGTCATATCTTTCTTAGTTTATTTGATAGAGTTTCACCCTCAAGTCTTATATTTATCCTTCGGGATAGATACAGGATTTGAGGTAAAGCGCTCTTTCATTTAAACTATGAAAAATATGGGGTCAGTTCGATTTTCATATTTTTCTAAACTTAAATCTATATGTAAATTAAACGTCCTTCTGAAGGGGACGACGGGATTTCGATTCCGGTGACCGACAGCTTCCTACGGGCAACCCCCCCAACCTTTTTTTTTAGTGCCGACATATATCTTCGACCTTTCCATCCTCCACATCTTTCCCTCCATTACTGTTGTCACCATGCCTGTTGCAGCCTTCCAGTTTCTGTTTTCTGCAGTTCNCCCCCCAACCTTTTTTTTTAGTGCCGACATATATCTTCGACCTTTCCATCCTCCACATCTTTCCCTCCATTATTGTTGTCACCATACCTGTTGCAGCCTTCCAGTTTCTGTTTTCTGCAGTTCTGCCCCCGCCATCGATTTTCCCTCCCTCCTCTTCGCTGCAATCGCAGTTCGAGCCCTCCACATTCACTGCCAACACTGTTCCATTCCTTGCCTCGCTGATTTGGCAGCTGTCCAGCCATCCAGTACCGCTGCTGCCACCCAGAAATCCCTCGCTTTGCTGTTTTGACCGCCGTCCAGCCATCCACTACTGCTGCTGCCACCTAGAGATCCCTTGTTTTGCTGTTTTGGCCGCTGCCCAGCTGCTCGGTACCACTACTGCAACCAGAAAACCCTCGCCTTGTTGTTTTACCGCCGCCCGACCATCCTACCAACTTGCTGCCACCAAGGGCAGCAAGCACCTGCAGTCTCCCTGCTGTATCTGCCCCCTCTGCTCCACCTCCCAACCTTATCACCACCTTTCCAAGGCATTAACGACCACCGCCACAACCTCTTTGATCCAACCATAGTGGGAGTTAGTGTCATGTTTATTGTTATTTCTATTTCCATTTGTGTGAATGTAAGTCGCTTAGTTGAAGTTAGCAATAATATTTGATTTTCCTATTATTATTGGGGCTAACTCTGCTATCAGGGACTTATCAAAATCATGACCTATATCCAAAAAAATTAAAAAGTTGTTTCTATTCAAATGTCTTCTCTCCAAACAACATATAGACTAGATTTTTCTTCAAACTTATACATTCTTATATGTTTTTACAATAAGATTAAAAAAAGAATCTTTCTGAAGCTGTCATTTGGCATTGGGATAAAGATTGATTTCAAACTTTCACTGCATTATCTTTATTAAACCAAGCACATTTCTTTATTAAATTCAAAGCCATACAAAGTAGTATCGAACACAATGGTTTTACTACTATGGTCAAAAGGTGGATGAGAACAAAAGCTTTATTCCAAATTAGCTCTCCATACATTCTAATGATTTTTCATATACAACCTCCACTAATAAAAAGAAAGCACATCCTTTCATCATCATCTTTCTTCCGCTATATCACCAAAGAGTGCTCATAAGATAGCTTCTCAGATTCTATTGTTGAAGAAGATGAGTTCCCAGAGAAGCTTCCGATTCAGGCGGTCAGTCCATATGCAAATAACCCTTTCAAAATTGAATGATACCCCTACTCATAACATTTCCTTTTTTGGCTGGATTTAAGCTAAATCTGTTGTTAAATCCTCCCATTAATAGGCTACCAGACACCACCTAAAACTGCTTCTGGTGTCAAGGAAATAGAAGCATGCATCATAAAGTTGTGTTAAAGGGAACCGAAACTAGGGATAGCTAACTTCAACACAACCACGAAACAAAAACGTAGAATGTAATGTCTCAAAGATAAAATACTATTTCATCACGGTGATCATGAATCCTGCACATTTGAAGGTAACTATGGATTTTAGGAAAACAAATAATTCAAAAAATGGATCTCCAATAACCTAACTTACAAAAAAATATGCTGTCGAATTTCTAATCAATCCAAAAAACCAAAAACTTTCCCATAATTTCCTATCGCTCCCAACTTCCGAACATTGCAAAAAAGAATAATAAAAAGACTAACTATTTAACCGAAGCAAATTCACCTGCATAAGCCCGGACTGTCTCCACCCTAGCCACCTCTCTAGCGAGGGCCCGCAGTTCCTCCCCTAATACCTGCTCGCTTCTCCGCATCTCCACACCTCCCTCTTCTTCTACAGCACCAGAAATCCCTAAAATTCAGCAAAATGATAAAGAAAGAAAGAAGACGATCTCTCCAGCTTGCAAACGAACAACCTCCAGAAGAAACCCCCAGGCGAGACCGTAGATCGACCAGAGCCTCTCTAACTCCAAAGAGACCACCGACATCGTTAGATTGTGCTGCGTAGACTGTAAGGCATTCTGAAAGCCGGCGGCTAAGATCGGACAGTGCGGCCTCAAGATTGGAGCACCGGCTCCGGATCTCCAACTCGACGTTGGGGAATCTAGAGAGATCATCCGACGTCTTAAACTGATCGTTGAGAAAATGGAGGAGCGGCGGCGAAAGATCCGACGGGCGGGGCAGCCGCCCAACGCCATCGAGCTTCATAGCTATTACTTCATCTGCCTTTGCTTATCAAAAGGGATCGAAAGCAGGAGCAGGGAGTAGTTTAATGGGAGGATTTCTATTTCCTAATTATTACATATTCAAGATTATTTGGGATAATTTTTTTTTAAATATGTTTAATTTATATTTTTCAATGTATTTATTTTTTTTAAAATAAATTAAAATATTTTTTAAAAAATATTTATATATTTAAAAAAATATTTATATATATTTTTAGATATTTTATAGCATTTTTATTTTCTTATAAGGAAATTATCTATGATTGATGTTCACTGGGATTGCTATCTTAGATAATATTTAATATAAAATAAATATTTTGTTATTAAAAAAAAATCATTTTACAAGATAATAAGAGTTGCAAGGCAAGCTATCATGGGCGTAACATTATTTATTAATATCGTATTTATTAAAAAAAAATTATTAATCAAAATTAAGTCCTCATTTTTGCTTTGTAGTCTTTCATATGAAGTTATTAATAATAATGTTATAAATCTAAGCAAAAAATAAATAAATATATTTTAAATTATTATCTTACTATTTTATAAAAATTAAATAAGATAACATGTAAATTATAAATAAGCTTTATTGCAACCAAATAAAATAAGTTAATATGTACATCTAATTAATTAAATTTTATTATTGATAAATAGAACATAGACGGGAAAACATAACACAAATACAAGAAACTCTTCATCGAATGGTGATATATGCCAGTGCGACACAATTAAGAAGAAATTCAGCCCTTTAATAGCGAAAATGATTACATGTGAATTTACAGTAATCGTAAATGAATGGTGGGATAATTGTCTCACAGTCAAACAAAACTCGAAGATGCTAACCTTCTTAATAAGAAAGCAGTGTATAATCCTATAAGCACTATACTAAAACATTTCATTGGAAATGTTTTAGATAATGGTGAAAAAAAAAACATTATTATAAAAATTGAGATGTCCAACTTTAACACTCTTCAGATATTATAAAGTTGTGTTTATTAGTCAAGTAATGCAACTTGTTGATGTGGATCATCCGAATTGGAAATAAGTTTATTGAAGGACTTCCTAGCTTTTTCGTTGAAAGGGTAAAGAAATCAATTAAATATACTTCTAGAATTATGTCATATAAATTTTTAACCTTTGGGAAAAATCATAAATTGTTGTATTACAACAAGCCTAGATATATGTTCCGAAATAAAATTGAATCACCAGCTTTAAAAAGAAAGAATTTTAGAAAAAGAATAACTTGGACAATTTTATGAGCAAATCGATTGCAATCTGCCAGATATATCTTCTTCAAATAAAAAGAAGAAAAAATTTAATAAAGAATTTTGAAAAAAGAAATTCCAAAAGAAAAAATACAAAGAAAAATCCTCTCATTTGAAGAAAATCTCTGAAATTAAATGTCATAAATGAGATAAAATTGGTCATTATGCAAATAAATCCATAACACAGAAAAAAAAAAATTAAATAAATTAAAAAAATGTTCAACCTATAGAAAAAATAATGATAATTGAAACTAATTTGTTAGCATCAAGCATTGCTACAAACAGAACGATTAGATATATTGAAATTATATTCCTAGATCAATGGTCATTAACTATGGCAATTCCTCCAAAGTCGATAGTTAATCAAAATATTGATCAGATAATTCAAACAGCTGAAGGAGATGTAAAAGTTAGATTTATTCCTAGAAGATTCAAAACCCTTCTAAGGAATAGTTTATCTTCCACTATTAACTCCTCTATAGAAAATAATTTGTTTGAAAGTCAAATCATTTTGGAATCACAAAATGCATTGTGTCTTTACCACATGAAGATATATTCGATGAAAGATATATTTCGACAAAGGCCAGGCCCTGTCAAATGAATAAAGAATATTTATAATTATGCAAATTAGAGATCATCTAATTAATTAAATTATATTATTGATAAACAGATATTATACAATTAATTATATTATATTATTGATAAATAGAGATGTAGTGATATATTAACATTTTAATATTGTACAATGAATTGGCACACACACAAATGAAAGAAATCAATAGATAGGACAACATGAGCTCTTGCAAGGAAAACTCAAAGGTGAAAAAATCACGGGGTCTAATCCAGTTGAAATGATTCCACTATGTCGATATAAAATATAAAATCTTACCGGCACTTAAATAGCATGAAGCAATATTGCACAAGTGATAAGTGACTTTCACTAGTGAAGTGCGAAAAAATATTGAGAAAGTGGTGTTGAACTGACTGATGTAAAGAAAAGTCGATGGTATGGGTCGTGTGTCGAAAAATATGTTGCTAGTATCTGTGGTAGCAATGACCAGACGACGATGGCCGAGAAGTGGCAATAGTGATATGGCGGACTTGTGGTGGTCTAGAAGTGGAGACGGTTAAAGACAGTGGCAATGGCTGATCGACGGTTATTAGATAGAGGTAATTTGGCATTGGCGACAATCGGTTGTTGTTGGTTGAGAAGCGGCAACTTCGGTCTAATGGTGCCGACGACTTGACGATGAAGACTAGGCAGCGGCAGTCTGACGATGGCGGTGGCTGGGTCGATGATAGCTAAGAAGCTGCGATGGTGGTCCAACATTGGTGGCGACTCAACTGTGGGTACTAGGCAGTGGTTGTCTGATGGCAGCAGCTGGTCAGCATTGAATTGTGGTGGTGGAGGTCAGGAATGCTCAAGATCTTGGAGCTCTATCATCTTTCTTTGTTAGGTCTCGTTAACAAGTCTTTTTTCATGAAATGAGTGGGGGTCTAACCATAGATTTTGTGAGTTACATCATTTATAAATACCATATGAATATGGACCACTCAATCAAACGGTCCAGAGTGATCCATTTGATCGGATGGTGTTTTATGAGCATTTGAGTGTCGTAATGATTTTATAATTGAGTGATCTTGGATTCGTTGGATTCGTCTTGATGAGATGCTCGATTTGACAATAAATTTATCATATTTACAATCCATGTTATCATTCAAATGCCCATCCAAAGTCTATAATTATGCTTAAATGACTTTATTTGGGTTTGATCAAACTCGATTCAGATCAACATTGACATTATTGGGCTCTTCTTCTCGAGACAGTTAGTTTGACGATAAGCCTCTTTGAATCACAGCATTAGGTGATTTTAATTTGAATCTAAAATGTTTATTTTTCGAAAAGATCTGAGATTCATGGATGACTAAAATAATTTTTGAAGACGTATCAGTTGTCCCATAATTTCAAATGTCGCTACAAAAGACATTGAAAATATATTCTCATTTTTTTGGCAAGTTATGTGACGTAAAACATTGGTCTTAAAAGGATTGTATAATGTATTGCGGATGGCCCAGGAGATTAAAATTAAATGAAATGGGATCGAAGGACTATCGCTGCCAATGACAGTCTTTTTTCATGCCAGAATTAGGCCCGGAACACCCTTGAAAAGCCTTTTTGGAAACCCAAATATTTTAAGGTCTGGCGTGACCAGGCCTAATTCTGGCATGGCCACGCCCAACCAATGGTGCAACCACGTCGAAACCCCCGGAAGCACCCAGGTCCTTCGAGTGGCGTGGCTACGCTCGAGGGCAACGTAGCTACATCGCCAGATAGAGCGCCCGACGTAATTACGCCGGGCCTCATGCGTAGCCATGCCAGGCCCCCACTTGCAACGTTTTGAACAACGGTGTGACCACGCCAGAGCTCGGCATGGCCACACTATTTGAGCTCTTTCTCACGAATTTGGATCTCCGGACCCCTGTTTCCCTCATGCGAGGCAAACATGACCAGTGGTCCTCTTTTTGTCTGGGTCTTCACCCAAAAAAGGCATGGGAAACATTTTGGGTCCATAATAAACTTTGGATCTTCGTCATAAGGTTGTTTAACCAAAGAGAGGAGGCACATATTCATGCATCAGAAACAAATGGAGGGGAGAGTCAGGCAAGATGAGGAGAAGCTTGGGAGGAGCTTTGAGAGAGCTTACTTGAGAGGATTCTTCATCCCTTTCAAGGAGAATATTAGCGGAGCTGTTTTCCCCCATATTCTTCATCTCCTTCTTCCAATTGACGGACATCTTCTTCGACTACGGCGACTCTCCAGCGAGAAGAACTTCTTCCAAACTTTGGAGGAGAACCACGGCGAACTTCTCACCTTTGTGCTAAATGAATTTGTGGGATATGCATCTCATTTTGAAACCTCAAATGACAAGGCTACTTCTCTAGGAAGAAGCTCAAGGCTACGCCAAATAATATTAAACACTTATTCTATTGACCATGGCTCCAATATTATGCTTCTTTGAAATGCT
Source organism: Phalaenopsis hybrid cultivar (assembly GCA_002079205.1). NCBI lineage: Eukaryota > Viridiplantae > Streptophyta > Magnoliopsida > Asparagales > Orchidaceae > Phalaenopsis > Phalaenopsis hybrid cultivar. The sequence goes on along the minus strand of JXCR01140126.1, from coordinate 140,932 downwards.
TGGATTCATCATAAATGTCGTTGGGAGGTTATTGATACCAATACTTTCAATTCCCCATAGGTGCAGCCTAATGCCTAACTCAAATCTCCTCATAGATTCATCTGGCTGGAATCACACATTTTTTGCCTCCATCCTACCCTCAAATAAAGATATCTGCAGCATTCAAATGCAGACCTTCTTGATAGACATCTCTGAAACGATATTGGTGGTCCCCCTTTGATTTTGACTTGTAATGAACTTCATAGCACTATGGCGAGAGCATTCCATGAACCCCAACTGTTTAATGCTTCACTGTAATAGCTCACAACTTATGCTTTAGGGTTTTGTTTGATTTTTTCTTACTTCTGGATTTGTTTGCTGCTTCTGCATTCTCCCTAAAAACTATGCTTCTAAATCTGCACATATTCTCTTCTCAACCCAGCTGGTTTTTCACCTCTAGAGAATGAATTTTTATATCATACGGTAGCATTTCTCTTGCCAATCACCGACAACGTTTTGCCGTTAAACTTTTTGACTTCGCTGCCCCCATGCCTACTCCTCTTTGTTCGCTTAGTGCAACTGCGTTAAATTTTTTAGGGGCAGAGCGAGTGCTTGAACCCTACACTTTGAGATTCTTCAATTTATTTCCAACTAATATGCTACGCATTTAAATGAACGTACATCAAATTTTTCGTGTTCGTTGTTCTTACGACATGATGCTCCATATCATATCCAAGTCCTAAAGATCTTCAATCTTCATGTCCATATCTTCATACTTTAGGATTGATAATTTTCCTAGCAAGTTTTGTTTGGTACTTTTTTATGATTAATATATGATTTAAGCCTCCCAATTACCTCTANCTAGCAAGTTTTGTTTGGTACTTTTTTATGATTAATATATGATTTAAGCCTCCCAATTACCTCTAAAAAAAACATAAAAGAAAGAGAATACTAATAACAATAAACAATATATACATTTCTTTCATAAATAATTAGCGCATTTGATAATTTAGACATAATAACAACTACACATTCAAAGCACAAAGACCCACAAAAAGGGCAAAATAACAATCACATGTTGCGAATGTTAGGCTGAAGGAAATTCTGGGAATGTAAATGTATAGGAAAATTATATTTACAAACATTTTCTCATTGACATTTCCCGCCCAAACTCTGCAACAAAAAAAAAATTTATACTATCATCATTGTGAAAAGACTCCTTCGCACAAAAAACAAACATTCAATTTTGCAAAAACCAAATGTAAAAGTGCAAAAAAAAAAAAACTTAATTTTTCGTCAAAACTAAGTCATTCCATGCTTGTAATTTATATATTCTTATTGCGTGTTATGTGGATGATTTAGTCGTGAAAAGTAAAAAAAAAAGAAGACCACTTGTTTGATTTCAAAATTCTTTGAGCGGTTACAATAATCTCGTCTTCAAATGAATCCTTTCAAGTTGGTGTTACTTCCAGAAAATTTTGAGGATTTGTCGTTAGACACTGCGGGATTGAAATGACCCCCAGAAGATTTAAGCTATCTTAGAAATATCAGCCCCTAAGAGCTNCAAAAATTCAATTTTGCAAAAACCAAACGTAAAAGAACAAAAAAAAAAAAAAAAACTTAAATTTTCCTTAAAACTAAGTCATTCCATGCTTGTAATTTATATTTTCTTATTGGCGTGCTATGTGGATGATTTAGTCGTGAAAAGTAAAAAAAAAAAAAGACCACTTGTTTGATTTCAGAATTGTCTTTGAGCGGTTACAATAATCTCATCCTCAAATGAATCCTTTCAAGTTGGTGTTACTTCCGAAAAATTTTGAGGATTTGTCGTTAAACACCGCGGGATTGAAATGACCCCAAGAAGATTTAAGCTATCTTAGAAATGTCAACCTCTAAGAGCGTCATGCAATTACGATTCTTTCAGGGGAGATTGGCATATCTTAGACGTTTTAGATCTAATCTTTCCGGTATGAGTCATCCTTTTACCGCGTTGACCAAAAAGAATGCCAAGTTGACTTGGAACGAGAAATGTTAACATGTTTTTGAAAGCATAAAGCAGTCTTTATCACACTAATCCGCTTATCTTATAACTTTTTGTCCCTATGAAAAGAAATAAAGATGATTATTCATACTTCTACAAATTTCAATAAAAAGGAAAAAAGAGACAAATAAAGGGGATGTGGCATGTAAAATGTATCTTCAATCTTCTGAATTTGGCCACTTCTAAACATTCAAGCTAGCTGACAATGCTGCACTCAACCTAAAGGTGAGGTCCTATCATACACCACTCAAAAGCATCAAGAAAACAGATGCTTTACACATAGGTTGGGAAACTTTACTTGAATTATGATGATCAAAATTATATATATAAACTAGTATAAAGAAACACAAGAAAGGAAAAAGATAAATTACAAACATTATTGAAAAAAAAATGCAAAATTTACAAGAAAAACTTTGGTTGAGAAAGAACAGGAGAAGGGAAGAAATCCACTATATCAAAAAGAAGAGAAGTTGCAAGTGAGGAGAGCTGTTTTTAGAGGCTCACATAACATAACATCAACAAAACCATATATGCATACATAGGGAAAATTACATACTTAGCACACAATTCTTATGTATTTAGATATCTCACACCTGAACTATACATATGGTAGAGATTTGTAAGAAAGCTTGTATGGCAAAATTGATGCTATTAGCTCTAGCATGGACCGAAAAAAAAAAGACTAAGAACCAATTTAATGAGCCATCAAATTTCTTGTTTTAAAAATAAGAACAAGATTCTACTGTCATGGTGGTGGGAAAATATTAATATTGGTGGTGTTTAGAAAAAGAAGCATTTTACAAACTACTACCGAATTGTACTTATAAAGTCAATCAAAGAACCACTGTAAATCAATGAATTCTGTTAAGAAGCCCTCTTGGCGAATTTGGAACACACAAACTTTACAATATAGCCTACTAATACAGAAGACAAGAACAACATGCAGCTTTTATTCCACTAAGTAGGGTGGCTACATGAATCCTTTTTTCTCTATTGTGTCCTATATAGTGTCAAATTTTCATTTGATTCTAATAAATTAAGATCATTTTTTATACAATATGCATAAGTCTTTTTAAGTCTACCTCTACCTTTCTTAACATAAGTCAAATCTAAGAAAATACTCTCTTAACCGGATCATTAGATGGTCAACGTTTAATGTGACCAAACCATCTAAGATGTCTCTTTCTAATCTTGTCTGCATTGGAGCTACATCAACCCTTTCTCGGATACATCCATTTCACATTTTATCTTTTAGTGTCAAACCACTCATCCACCTAAGCATTCTCATCTCCGCAACACTTAACTTAGTTTTATGGTTCTCTTTTATTGGCCAATATTCTACGCCATTGCAAGTCTCGCCACAATCTTATAAAATTTTCCTTTTAAATCTAAGCGGTACTTTTACATCACACAATAAGCCTGAAGCATTCCTCCACTTCAACCAACCAACTTGAATTCTCCTAATAACATCCTCATCTATATCACCATCACTTTGAACAATAGATACAAGATATCTAAAATGTTTACTCCTTTTACTGATTTCGATCGCCCTAGTTACATCTCTACCACTAGACTACTAACAAAATTGCATTCCATGTATTCAGTTTTAGATTTACTCAAATGAAGACCTTTAGACTCATATGTAGACCTCCATAATTCAAGTTTTTCATGAACTCTTTCTCCAATCTTATCCACAAGAAGGATATCATCAGCAAAAAACATACACTAATTTACATACTCCAGTAAATCTCCAGCAAGAGCGTCCATAACTAAAGCAAAAAGACATGGGCTTAAAGCCCATCCCTGATGTAATCTAACTAAAATAGGGAAATATTTGGTTATTCGTCCTTATGTTCGAACACAAGTAGCAACTCTAATATACATATCTTTAATGACTTGAATATAACTCATATTAGCCTACTAATACAGACCAATCAGTAAAATAGCAAGTTTGGATTCAAAATGTCGCTATATTAGCCATATGTTTATATAAAAAGGCGTATTAGGGTTTCATATATAGTCATTTTCATGGTTCAATTTTTTTACCGTGGGCTCCAGACACATCAAATAAATATAAATAAAAAGAAGTACAAGAGTCATATGCACACCAAAGTTACTCAACCAATGTAATATACAAGATATATCGACCCTCATCTTTAATTTTTCCAAAAGATGCAGAGCAATAGAAATGGCTTCTCTGCTTCTTTTTTTTTTTTTGTGAAAAAGAAGAATACAGGAAAAATGCAAATGTCAAAGAAAGGATCAACCACATTGTATTATTGATCTGTCACTGCACTAGAGGATCCCAAGCCCTCCAAAACCCCCACTCTAATAGAAAAAGGGTAGAAAATTAGTTTCTTTAAGCACCCCTTCAATGACAGGAATGATAAAAAAAAAAATTCCAAAAGTAATCAAAGAAGTTCAGAAGTTACACACGTCCAATCTGGAATTCAAAATAGCCAACGATCACCAAACTGCAAAAATCAGTATTTGATGCCCTCTGTATATACCAGCTTTCCGCTCCATTGAAAAGATGTGTACTTTGCATTAAAAAAAAGA
>JXCR01140126.1:125758-136132 GCA_002079205.1 Phalaenopsis hybrid cultivar | reverse complement strand
CATCAGGGAAGAAAACAGCGATCGCTCAGCAGTAATAAGCAGCTCCCCAAAACACATACAAGCATCAAATTTACGGATCCAAGAAAATCACAAGCAAAGAGGAAAAATCTCAGAGAATCGAAACCTATGTCAAGAATAAGCACCGCCAAACCCATCACCGCCTCAAACGTAAGAACTGACAAACAAACGAGCCAAAAACAAATACCCTAAAAAGAGAAATACAACAAATAGAAATAAAAGAACACAAAAACAAATCCAAGAAAACAAGAAGCAGCAGTCTTCAACCTTAAACTGTACTAACTAGATCTCCCGAATACACCAAAACGCCTTGAATCTACCAGCGTTGAAAGCCCTCTAAACGTTCCAGAACAAGATCAATCGAAACAAATGAACAGATTCCGAAACGTCGATGAAACACCAAAGATTAGCTAGAATAATATCTTTAACAGCTTCGTAATTCGCATCTNATCTACCAGCGTTGAAAGCCCTCTAAACGTTCCAGAACAAGATCAATCGAAACAAATGAACAGATTCCGAAAAGTCGATGAAACACCAAAGATTAGCTAGAATAATATCTTTAACAGCTTCGTAATACGCAGCCAGTATCTATCAACAAACCCGAGCAGACAAGCAAGAAGATGAGTACGGGTTGAAGGCCAACAATATCTTCTATTCGAACAATCCCTCTCTCTCCCTCTTTCTCTCTCCCGCTTTCCACTATCGGCAATCTCTCTCCACCGCCACCATCGTTGATTCGTCCTTCCTTCTGATCCTGCTATTCAGAGCTGAAGTTAAAATCTGGAGCTCCGTGTCGAGACCTTTGTCTCCCATTTATCCATCCCATCCACTCTTATAAATAAATAAATAAAATTGAAAAATTTACTTAAATACCACTTAATTTTTAAATATTTATATATAATCTTTATCTAGACATGAAAAGTATAATTTCACTTTTTAAAATTTTAAATAGTAATATGCTTTTTGTGATATAAAAATAGGAAAAAAGTTTAAGGGCTTGATATATAAATAAATAAAAGTTGGGTGATATAATATAAATGCACCAAGAAAAAATATTTGGATGATATAAATGTAAGAAAATAAAATTGAGATATTAAACATACAAATATTGAATGCCCCCCAAAAATTTCTCTTTTTATAAATCTACCATTTAAATTTTTAGAATTACATATATTAGCATCACATTAAAAAGATTATTAATATTATAATCTTTTTAAAAAAATATACACATAAAAACACTAAAATTTATTAAGTATAAACATCACATTTTAATTAGTAGGCATATAATTTCATAAAAAAATGATTTTTATGTAAATTTCTCAATAAATAAATATTTTCTTTATAAAAGCCCTTTTTTTTATTTTTTAGCACATTTTATTCCAAGTACATTTCGCATTAGGCCCCACTTTCATAGTGCGTCCTGTCTCCCTATATCTTTTAATATTACNAAATTTACTTAAATACCACTTAATTTTTAAATATTTATATATAATCTTTATCTAGACATGAAAAGTATAATTCCACTTTTAAAAAATTTAAATAGTAATATGCTTTTTGTGATATAAAAATAGGGAAAAAGTTTAAGGGCTTGATATATAAATAAATATAAATTGGGTGATATAATATAAATGCACCAAGAAAAAATATTTGGATGATATAAATATAAGAAAATAAAATTGAGATATTAAACATATAAATATTGAATGCCCCCCAAAAATTTCTCTTTTTATAAATATACCATTTAAATTTTTAAAATTACATACATTAACATCACATTAAAAACATTATTAATATTATAATCTTTTTTAAAAAAATAAACATAAAAAACACTAAAATTTATTAAATATAAACATCACATTTTAATTAGTAGGCATATAATTTCATAAAAAATTGATATTTATGTAAATTTCTCAATAAATATTTTTTTTTATATAAAAGCTTGTTTTTTTTCTTTTTTAATAAATTTTATTCCGAGTACATTTCGCATTGGGCCCCACTTTCATAGTGCGTCCTGTCTCCCTGTATCGTTTAATATTACAAATCTAGTGTGTGTGTATTTATTTATTTATTTATATATATTCTCTCAAATGTTGGTAATAATTAAGAGAACACTTAAAGGACGAAATAGATAAAATCTTACAGCGAAATGGGAACAGATATAAATGAATTATGACAACAAAAAAAAAATGTAGGTCGTTAAGAAAGTTTGACAAGTAATATAGAAAGGAGTTTAAGAGCCATTGTCTTCGATAATAAGATGCAATTACATCTTCTGAATGCTTAATTTCTTAACTACATCTACAGATAATTTTTTTTTAACTCTTTTATTTAAGCATATGAGATGATGACTCGATGATTGAACATTTCCTCTTGCCCCCACAGACACATATTCGTAACTCAAGTACCAAAATTAGTCATATTTTTATGGAATTGAAAAATAAAAAAATTTAATTTAAAGTTAAGTAGGACCTTCAAGAACATATTTGATACTAACTTTAATACCAATTGAGGCTTTGTATTGCAACCTTTAGAAGGTCAAACCCTAAACAAAGTAGTGTGTGGTTATGTGACAAGGGATAAAACTAATAAAAATATGCAATATATATATATATATATATATTGCTATATTATTAGATTTCATAACACTAAAAAAATAATAATAAATGACTAAAAAAAGTGAAAATGATAAATATAGAAGCAAAATTATCTAAACCAACATTACTCTAAATAAAGCCACTACTCAAATTCAGGTAAGAACTTCTACTTAATAAAGCATGAACATCACTTATTGCAGAATTCATCGTGATAATGAAAATCTATGATTTACTATATATTAGCGAGTAATAAATATTATCAACATATCATACTAGAGTAATGAAAAAATTATATAGTCTAGGATATATTATATAACTGTGATGCACATGATCATTTAAATGATAAATGATAATCCATGCAATTACTTCTTAACATCTTCATATATAATCATAGTAACTTTAATTATGCATCCCTTTGACTTTAATCATGACTTACTAATCAATTATTATTTCAATATTTATTAGTTTATATATTTATAATCATTTTTTTTAAGACAACTCAAAATCAGAAAATTAAACATGAACCTATAAAAATATGATGATTTTCATTAGATTTGTCACTATATAAGCTTTTCGATGCTGTTAGTTATTATGTAAAATGGTTTTATCGACCTACCCAATACTAAATACATGCATTTAGTTTTATATATTTCATAGGTAAGTTTTCAAAAGATATTTTTAAATTTATATTAAAAAAACATGACTTGTAAACTGTAAATTTATCAAATTTAATAAAAGGTAACAAGCATGAAGGTCATTATTGCAACATTAAAAAATCAATAGATAAAATTTAAGCGGCAATAAATAAGATACAGATCATTCTCTTGTATATGCTGGTTCTAAAAACTATCAATGAGGTATATTTGGCTAACATTCCTAATAAAGACCATTATATTATGCAATTAAGGAGTTAATTATTACATTATAATGTGTCAATTTGTTATACCAAAACCTTACTAACCTAGAGAAAGAGGGATGATCATGTAGAGATGAGTAATGAAAAAATAGAGAGAGAGAGAGAAAGAGAGAGAAGAAAAATTACTTTCAAGCTCAATAGGTTGAGGCTACGATACATAAGGTAGCTTAAGTAGAGTTGTGAAAGAATGGGCCAGATTGTGTAAACATGGCTCTTTCTACAACGTAATATTATAAGAATTGAAGTCTCAAGCATTATGAAATTGCTATAGAATAACTTGTGCATACAATAAAGAATATATAAATGGAGAGACAATGAACCTTGATACGTACTTAGATTAGGATTGGAGGTTGGTCGTCAGCGCGAAAAGTTGTTGGGTTTCCTAATAGTAACCAATGAATAGCTCCTCTGAAACTTGGTAATTGTCTAAAATGAGTTGATTTGGTGAGTCCAGTGAGGGTCTTGGGTGAGTCATCTGTGAGCCTAAATGGATGTTTCCTTGTTTAAACAGCTAACAATTCTATTTTGAGCCAAACTAACAAGCTTTGTTCTCATTTTGCATGCTCTGAAATTCTCATGAGCTTGGCCTAACTATATCATCTTCTTGCCTATCTCTTGGATTTGTATGCCTAAGGGGAATATATTTAGTTCTACTTATACTCTTATATCTTTAGAAAGCAATTTTAAAAAGAAAAAAAAACTATAAAAATGCTCTATGATTTTAAGGCATGCCTAGCTAACCTTCTTAAGTGAGTTTGCTTCTTTTTTCATATCAAGTTTATTGTCTCATCCTTTGTATGAAAATTTCATCTTCATAAGAATTAGCATTTAATGTGCATTAAAAAAAGTAAGTAATAGAGATTAAAAAAAATTAATAAGTTATTTTGTTCATAGTTGAGAACAATTTGCCATTTTGTTCATGTTTGTGTGTTTGAGTATCTTATGAGTCTTACAAGGTTTAGGATTTTTCTTTTTCTTCTTCTCCACTTGAGCTCTACAACTCTAAAAGATTGATTCAATAAAGTTTGATGTCTTCAACGAGACCATATTGGCTAATTTAAGGAAGAAATTAATGAAAGTTAGAAAGTGCACAATAAAGTAAAGAATGTATGACTCAAACTTAGTTTGCTTAGAAAAATGATTATGATAATCATTCTTGTTGTGAAGACAACCCTAATTGAAGTAGAAATTGATGAGTCTTCTCAAGCCGCAAGATCACACAAAAGGGTTTTGAGGGATTCTCTAGGTTGATAAGTGAGGTTAGCTTGTTTTTCTTTTCATTTATTTCTTGTGATTGTTTTATTTTTTACTCATTTTCTTAGGTGACACTAGCAACTATAGCTATTCTTAACATAAGAATTGCCCCAGGGACAAAAAAGCTAGGTATTACAATAATGGTGGAAAATGCATTCATTTAGTAAGTTCATAAATTGGTTTTCTTCTATTTAATTTTCCTTTATTCTCAAGTAAATTATAAAATATCTTTTAGGGGAAGAAGGTTTACGAAATGAGCATAGCTAGATGGAAGTCCACCTACAGATGCTTTAACAAGTAAATTGATGGGCTCATGGTGTTGTGAGCCATCAAATTATTTGGTGCCCTATTTTTTAGTGGTGAGAAGGTAGCGACCAAGGTTGGTGAGAATGTTAGGTTACCAATGTCACTTGAACATCTAGAGGAAATAACTACGGAGTTGTCTCTGTGCTTGGTACCTTCTATTGATAGACTTATGGACATGCAATCTTCACCTCTTAGTGGATTTAAATATATAGATTCAACCAAAATGACTAAATTTTTGAACATATTTGAAGAGATGTCAACCTCGGTGGCCTAATGGATGTTGTTACTTACTATATACTCAAAACAATTGTTAGCAACTAGAGTTTAGTTTCAAAACCAGATGTCCCCATTGGGAATATAATGGGGGTGGCTCTAGAGAGGACAAATGACTTTGGAGTAGCATCCTGAAGTAATAATGAGGACTTTGACAACCTAGGCAAAGGGCACTAAGGGTTAACGATGGAAGTTGGCTACATAAATAATAACTTGGAGCCATTGAGATTGAATCAATTTCTTGCTAGAGGTGAGTTCATGTCGCATCATATGTTAGAGATAAAACAACTTTGAGAACATTTTTAACCACCTTTTTTATTTATTTAATAATTTACTTAGACGTGTCTCAAGTGAAGATTGTTAGCCTTATTTTGTAATTTTTATTTTTTTAGATTATAAAACTAATTTATGGCAATTTTATTTGATAATAATTAAGGAATTGCAATGTATGTATATGNTAAAACTAATTTATGGCAATTTTATTTGATAATAATTAAGGAATTGCAATGTATGTATATGTTTTTTTTTTTTTTGCTGATGATATAACTTCTATATTTTCTTTTTTATAATGTACTCATGTTGTATTACAATTCTTATGTGTTCTTTGTGTTTGAGTGGTCGTTCTCTATTGTCATTTCAATTATATATATATATATATATATTCATGTTACTATGTGCATATAATCTTACTTTGAGAATGCAAAACATTTTCAATTCATAACATATCCTATATTATTTAGGTGTACCGCCTTCCAGACCCATTGTGCGATAACACGATTGCCTTACACTCAAACTACAAGACCTCGGAATTAAACATTTCTTGTGTGGCCAAGTGGATGAGGCCATTATTGTTGTTCTCACATTGGTTAGGCCAACTTACATCCAAATTAACTAGCTCAACTAGTTTGACCTAATTAGATTTGGATTATAAATAAATTTGAACAACAATTCAATTTTAATTTTTTCATAGCAATCCCAACATTGATTTGGTACATTAAAATTCGTGCCTATTGGATACGATTTATATGTTCCTAGCAGAACTTATGGTGTGACTCGCACTATGATTAATATTTGCTATCGTTGTTTGCCAGGAATATTAGGCTTTGTTTTTTAATAATAGCATGAAAAAATAAATATTTTTTATTTTAAAAAAAACATAATCATATAAATCTTAATCACGATTTTAAAAAAATTTTAAGGGCTCGTTTGGGGCAGCTTATAAGTGCGTGCGGCATTTTCAAAACGTCGTCATACCATTTGGTTCGCGCATTTCGCTAGCTTATCCAAAACAGAGTTTTGGTTTTTACACTAAACGTTNCGATTTTAAAAAAATTTTAAGGGCTCGTTTGGGGCAGCTTATAAGTGCGTGCGGCATTTTCAAAACGTCGTCGTACCATTTGGTTCGTGCATTTCGCTAGCTTATCCAAAACAGAGTTTTGGTTTTTACACTAAACGGTCGCAGCTCGAACCCCGCGGCCCTCCCGCAGACCGCGTTTCAGGATAAGCAGTTTATCCTTGGTCGTTAGGGCTGTCAAAAAAACTCGTTGTTCGCGAACAGTTCGTGTTCGGTTCGTCAAAAAATTCGTGTTCGATTCGGTCGATAAGTAAACGAGACGAACGTGAACAAATTCTTTTTCGTTCGGTTAGTTAAATGAACCAAACACGAACAATGATGTGTTCGTTCGTGTTCGAATCGTTATTATTCTAAATATAAAATAATTTAAAATAATTTTATATTAAAAGTTATGATATTTTAAAAAAATTAAATTTTATAAATTATAATATATAGTAAATTAATAATAATTTATTAATATACTNATATATATATATATATATATATATATTGCTATATTAATAGATTTCATAACACTAAAATAATAATAATAAATGACTAACAAAAAAGTGAAAATAACAAATATAGAAGCAAAATTATCTAAACCAACATTAATCTAAATAAAGCTACTACTCAAATTCAGGAAATAACTTCTACTTAATAAAGCATGAACATCACTTATTGAAGAATTCATCATGATAATGAAAATCTATGATTTACTATATATTAGCAAGTAATAAATATTATCAACATATCATATTAGAGTAATGAAAAATATTATATAGTCTAAGATATATTATATAACAGTGATGCACATGATCATTTAGATGATAAATGATAATCCATGCAATTACTTCTTAACATCTTCATATATAATCATAGTAACTTTAATCATGCATCCCTTTGACTTTAATCATGACTTACTAGTCAATTATTATTTCAATATTTATTAGTTTATATATTTATGATCAATTTTTTCAAGACAACTCAAAATCAGAAAATTAAACATGAAACTATAAAAATATGATGATTTTCATTAGATTTGTCACTATATAACCTTTTTGATGCTATTAGTTATTATGTAAAATGGTTTTATCTACCCACCCAATACATACATGCATTTAGTTTTATATATTTCATAGGTAAGTTTTCAAAAGATATTTTTAAATTTATATTAAAAAATAATGACCTGTAAAGTGTAAATTTATCAAATTTAATAAAAGGTAACAAGCATGAAAGTCATTATTGCAACATTAAAAAATCAATAGATAAAATTTAAGCTGCGATAAATAAGATACTGATCATTCTCATGTATATGCTGGTTCTAAAAACTATCAAGGAGGTATAATTGACTAACATTCCTAATAAAGACCCTTATATCATGCAATTAAGGAGTTAATTATTACATTATAATGTGCCAATTTGTTATACCAAAACCTTACTAACCTAGAGAAAGAGGGATGATTGTGTAGAGGTGAGTAATGAAAAAGCAGAGAGAGAGAGAGAGAGAGAGAGAGAGAGAGAGAGAGAGAGAGAGAGAGAGAGAGNGAGAGAGAGAGAGAGAGAGAGAGAGAGAGAGAGAGAGAGAGAGAGAAGAAAATTACTTTCAAGCTCAATAGGTTGAGGCTACGGTACATAAGGTAGCTTAAGTACAGTTGTGAAAGAATGGGCCTGATTGTGTAAACATGGCTCTTTCTGCAACGTAATATTATAAGAATTGAACTCTCAAGCATTATGAAATTGCTATAGAATAATTGTGCATACAATAAATAATATATAAATGTAGAGACATGTAACCTTGATACGTACTTAGATTAGGATTGGAGGTTGGTCGTCAGTGTGAAAAGTTGTTTGGTTTCCTAATAGTAACCAATGAATAGCTCTTTTGAAACTTGTTAATTGTCTAAAATGAGTTGATTTGGTGAGCCCAGTGAGTGTCATGGGTGAGTCATTTGTGAGCCTAAATGGATGTTTCCTTTTTCAAACAGCTAACAATTCTATCTTGAGTCAGACTAACAAGCTTTGTTCGCATTTAGCATGCCCTGAAATTCTCACGAGCTTGGCCTAACTAGATCATCTTCTTGCCTATCTCTTGGATTAGTATGCCTAAGGGGAATATATTTAGTTCTACTTATACTCTTATATCCTTAGAATGCATTTTTAAAAAGAGAAAAAAAACTATAAAAATGCTCTATGATTTTAAGGCATGCCTAGCTAGCCTTCTTAAGTGAGTTTGCTTCTTTTTTTCATATCAAGTTTATTGTCTCATCCTTCGTATGAAAATTTAATCTTCATAACAATTAGCATTTAATGTGCATTAAAAAAAAGTAAGTAATAAAGATTAAAAAAAATTAATGTTCATAGTTGAGAACAATTTGTCATTTTGTTCATGTTAGTGTGGTTAAGTATCTTATGAGTCAAATAAGGTTTAGGAGTTTTCTTTTTCTTCTTCACCACTTGAGCTCTACAACTCTTAAAGATTGATTCAATAAAGTTTGATGTCTTCAACGAGACCATATTGGCTAATTTAAGGAAGAAATTAATGAAAGTTAGAAAGTGCACAATAAAGTAAAGAATGTATGACTCAAACTTAGTTTGCTTAGAAAAATGATTATGATAATCATCCTTGCTGTGAAGACAACCCTAATTGAGGTAGAAATTGATGAGTCTTCTCAAGCCGCAAGATCACACAAAAGGGTTTTGAGGATTCTCTAGGTTGATCAGTTTTGATTTATTTCTTGTAATTGTTTTATTGTTTACTCGTTTTCTTAGGTGACACTAGCAACTATAGCTATTCTTAACATAAGAATTGCCCCAGGGCAAAGAAGCTAGGTATTACAATAATATTGGAAAATGCATTCATTTAATAAGTTCATAAATTGATTTTCTTCTATTTAATTTTCCTATATTCTCAAGTAAATTATTAAATATCTTTTAGGGGGAGAAGGTTTACAAAATGAACATAGCTAGATTAAAGTCCACTTACAGATGCTTTGACAACTACATTGATGGACTCATCGTGTTGTGAGACATCAAATTATTTGGTGCCCTGTTTTTTAGTGGTGAGAAGGTAGCGACCAAGGTTGGTGAGAATGTTAGGTTACCAATGTCGCTTGAACATTTAAAGAAAATAACTGTGGAGTTGTTTCTGTGCTTGGTACCTTCTATTGATAGACTTATGGACATGCAGTCTTCCCCTCTTAGTGGATTTAAATATATAGATTCAACCAAGATGACAAAATCATTAAACATGTTTGAAGAGATGTCAACCTCGGTGGCCTAATGGATGTTGTTACTTACTTTATAATCAAATCAATTGTTAGCAACTAGAGTTTAGTTTCGAAACCAGATGTACCCATTGGGAATATAATGGGGGTGGCTCTAGAGAGGACAGATGACTCGGAGCAGCATCCTGAAGTAATATCGAGGACTTTGACAACCTAGGCAAAAGGGCACTAAGGGTGAGTTCATGTTGCATCGTATGGTAGAGAAAAAACAACTTTGAGAACATTTTTAACCACCTTTTTTATTTATTTAATAATTTACTTAGATGTGTCTCAAGTGAAGATTGTTAGCCTTATTTTGTAATTTTTATTTTTTTATATTATAAAACTAATTTATGGGAATTTTATTTGATATAATTAAGGAGTTGTAATGTATGTATATGTTTTTTTTTTTTT
>JXCR01140126.1:65412-111303 GCA_002079205.1 Phalaenopsis hybrid cultivar | reverse complement strand
TATATATATATATATGTATATATGTTATATATATATATATATGTATATATGTTATATATATATATATATATGTATATATGTTATATATATATATATATGTATATATGTTATATATATATATATATGTATATATGTTATATATATATATGTATATATGTTATATATATATATGTATTAATTTTAACATATTTTAATGACATTTTATATTAATATATTTTTTTCAGATAAGCTCGATTATTAGCTAAATAGTTAGACTCAGAACTAGCTCATCTAACTTGACTCAAGAGCTATTTATTGAATCGAGTCCAATTTAATTCAAGGCTCAGCTTGGCTCAGTTATGCTTCTTATGATGGGGACATAAATGAGTTAAAAGGCTTACGGTCCCTCTGGCGGCGGTGCGGTACCACGTCACAATTCTATCTGTTTGGATAAACTATGTTTTGACAGTTATTTTTTTTAAAAGCTACCGCTAAAATTTGTGTTTTCACATCACTCCTGACTAAATCTGATGACAAATTTCTAGGTACGGTCTGACTTAAAAAAAATTATAATAGCCACTGTAATTTTTTGAGCATCAGATTATTAATACTTTTTGAGCATCAGATTATTAAATTCACTTAATTTCACAGCTAGTTTTTAATAAAGTACAGCAGCCTCAAATAGACCCTTAATTAACNTATATATATATATATATATATATACATATACATATATACATACATGTATATATACATATACATATATACATATACATATATATACATACATGTACATATACATATATACATACATGTATATATACATATACATATATACATATACATATATACATACATGTATATATACATATACATATATACATGTATATATACATGTATATATACATATACATATATACATATATACATATATACATGTATATATACATATACATATATACATGTATACATATACATATATACATGTATATATACATATACATATATACATATATATATATACATATACATATATATATGTATATATACATATACATATATGTATATACATATGTATATGTATATTTATATATATATGTATATATGTTTTATATATATANTATATATATATATATATATATATAATTAATTAATTAAACTATTTAATTTTAACATATTTTAATGACATTTTATATTAATATATTTTTTTTCAGATAAGCTTGATTATTAGCTAAATAGTTAGACTCAGACTAGCTCATCTAACTTGACTCAAGAGCTATTTATTGAATGAGTCCAATTTAATTCAAGGCTCATCTTGGCTCAGTTATGCTTTTTATGATTGGGACAGAAATGAGTTAAAAGGCTTAGGGTCCCTTTGGCGGCATTGCGGTGGTGGTGCGGTATCACGTCACAATTCTATCTGTTTGGATAAACNATCTTGGCTCAGTTATGCTTTTTATGATTGGGACAGAAATGAGTTAAAAGGCTTAGGGTCCCTTTGGCGGCAGTGCAGTGGTGGTGCGGTATCACGTCACAATTCTATCTGTTTGGATAAATTATGTTTTGACAGCTGTTTTTTTCGAAAAGCTACCGCTAAAATTTGTGTTTTCCCACCACTCCTGACGGTCTGACTTAAAAAAAAAATTGTAATAGCCACCGTAATTTTTTTAGCATCAGATTATTATTCGGCAACTTCACAACTAGTTTTTAATAAATTACAGCAGCCCCAAATAGACTCTTAATTAACTATAAATTATAATTAATTTGAATGAATATGGATATGAAATTTATGAAATTATTTTAAAATAATGTAGTTTGGAATCTTCCACTCTTAGTTTATATTTTTTTTTTCTTTTATTGTTTCTATTGCCAAATGACAATTTTTAGTAATGAATTGGTGCGAAATGAAGACACGTGTAGGCTCAAAGAATGGTTAGAGGACTTTTTTTCTTCCTTGTAAATACTTGTTTAAGGGCAATTACATATCTAGCACTCAATATCTTTGTATTTACATAATTAGCACCTAAATTTTACATTTATACCCCTAATGCTTTCATACGAAATTAAAAAAAATTCACTTTTTTTAAGTGAAATACACATTCTCATGCATAGGAAATGTGGTGTGTGTGTGCGCGCATGTGTAAACTTAATAATTGAAATTACGTCTTAGATATTTAAAAATTAGTCAATAACGTAGGAAAAAATATTACATCAGAACTCCTAACGTAGTTTGCGTTATGAGTCAAATGGTAAAGCGTCACATGTCAAGCGGGCCCCACAATTCTTAACACTGACAAATGTCAGTGTATTACGGTGGGGCACACTTGACATGTGATGTTCCACCATTTGACTCCTGATGTAATATTATATTTAAGCTAAATTGACTTTAAAAATAAAAATTTATTTTTTTTGGAAGTAAATTAATTATATTGTTTTTTTTTTTCATTGTGATCTCATGATGGACACGACATATCACCTAGCTTTTAATTACTCCTATATTAATCTTCAATTTATTTTTATATTAAATATCATACTTAATATAAATATAAATTTGAATTTTCTATAAACCAGAAGTTATATAAAACATAATAAAGTGTAAATAATCATACATTCTTAGGCTTACGTCTAATATGATAAAAATTGCTATATTTTAGTTTTAATAATGGAATATTAACATGCATACTGCATAATTTCTCTTTATTTACATAGCTAACACTANCAAATAGACCCTTAATTAACTATAAATTATAATTAATTTGAATGAATATGGATGGATATGAAATTTATGAAATTATTTTAACATAATGATGTAGTTTGGAATCTTCCACACTTAGTTTATATTTTTTTTTCTTTTATTGTTTCTATTGCCAAATGACAATTTTTAGTAATGAATTGGTGCGAAATGAAGACACGTGTAGGCTCAAAGAATGGTTAGAGGACTTCTTTTCTTCCTTGTAAATATTTGTTTAAGGGCAATTACATACATAGCACTCAATATCTTTGTATTTACATAGTTAGCACCTAAATTTTACATTTATACCCCTAAAGCTTTCATATGAAATTTAAAAAAAAAATCACTTTTTTTAAGTGAAATACACGTTCTCATGCATAGGAAATGTGGTGTGTGAGTGTGTGTAAACTTAATAATTGCAATTACGTTTTAGATATTTAAAAATTATTATATCAGGACTTCGGATGTATTCGAAGTATAATGGTTGGGGGTCACGTGTCAAGTGGGCCCCACAATTCTTAACACTGACCAATATCAGCGTATTACGGTGGGGCCCGCTTGACACGTGATGCTCCACCATTTGACTCATAACTCAAACTAAGTTATGAGTCATGATGTAATATTATATTTAAGCTAAATTGACTTTAAAAATATTTTTTTTTTTGGAAGTAAATTAATTATATTATTTCTTTTTGATTGTGATCTCATGATGGACACGACACATCTCCTAGCTTTTAATTACTCCTATATTAATCTTCAATGTATTTTTATATTAAAAATCATAATTAAAATAATTATAAATTTGTATTTTCTATAAACCAGAAGATATATAAAACATAATAAAATGTAAATAATCATAAATTCTTAGGCGTACGTCTAATATGATAAAACTTGCTATATTTTAGTTTTAATCATGGAATATTTACATCCATATTGCATAATTTCTCTTTATTTACATATCTAACACCAAACTTCAATTTTTACATATATATTATATTAAAAAAAGTTTATTTAAAATAGTGTTATTTTTATGTGATATAAAAATTTTTAGTGATATAAATCTAAAAAAAATTAAATTTTAGTTATTTTATATATATATATATATATTAACCCCGACTTGAGGGGGCTTATACCGTAGATGCCCACCAACAAGCAGGGGAAAAAATATTACATCAGGACTTCGCATCACGTAGAGTTACGTACGGAGTCCAATGAAATCACGCCACATGGAATATTCCCGGTAACACAGTGGAATATTTCTCCAGTATTATTTAAGTGTTATTGTATGTTATTCATGTGTTATTGTGTTTTGAGAATATTCATGGTGTTGTAATAACACAATAACACATCAATAAAGCTTGAATAACACACAATAACACCTGAATAACACAGTAGGAATATTCTCTTGTGTTACCGGACCGATTTTTTTCTCACCTTCACGTGCATGACGTGATTTTATTGGACTCCGCACATAACCCTACGTGCCGAGTCCTGATATAATATTTTTCCAAGCAAAATAGTAGTATTTATGTGCGTAAATATATATTAAAAATAAATGGCTAGAGGCCACCCCTAATGTGTCGGCATGACATATGAAGTATAGTATTTAATAAAAAAACTCTGCATTTTTCAATTAAGCCCCTCATCTTTCTGGGTTTTAGAGTTTGCAAACAAGTTTGAGGATAAGATTGGCTCCTCGCGAGGAAATTTTCTCTCTCATCCAAAGAAACATGCAGGAAATAAGGTAACATTTGTGTAAAGAATTTCCATTATTTTCTTCTCGCGTGCGGACTGCAAATAATTATTTGTTTTTGCAAAGACTTGACAGGTCACAATTTTGTTGTGTTGGAGAGTTTAGAGATATCCATGGTTTTTTATATAAAATTAAAATTAATAGGTTGATAATATTTAAGATGACATGTCTAGAACTTCGACCTATTTAAATAAGTTTAGCTTGACGTCAAAATTTTGATTGTTTTTATTTCCGTTGACGGTAGGGCGGTCAAAACGGTTCGTTGTTCGCAAACAGCTCGTGTTTGGCTCGTTATGAAACTAGTGTTCGGCTTGTTCGCTAAGTTAACGAGTCGAATACGAACAATACAGACAAATATTTGTCTGTTTGTGTTCGGCTTGTTTTGGCTCGAATACTACTAATCAATTATATATATATCTTTGATAAGTAGTATTTTTAAAAAAATTTAATTGACTACAAGGCTACAAAAATTTATAATCAATTAAAAGTATTAATGAAGAAGATATAATAAAAAATATTAAATTCGATTCAAATGATGTTTTAAGTCTTGCCTCAATTCTTAACATCTTATGACTACGTGATTAAGGTTGTCAAAATGACTCTTTGTTCGTGAACGGCTCGTGTTCGGCTCGCTACCGAACACGAACACACTTTTTGAGCTTGAAATATAAACAAGCTGCTAGGCTCGCTTGTGTTCGGCTCGTTTACACCCCTAGTTGACTGAGGCCTTTTGTGCAGCAAATATTTTTGAAAATGTAAAAGAAAGATTTACATTGCAGGCCCCTCAACTGTTATGTATTTACGCATCTAACACCTAAACTTTAATTTAAACATATATACCATCTTATTTATGTATGAGAATATGTATTTTAACTTTTTAAAAATTAAAAAAAGGGGTTTTTTTATGCGATATGAAAGATTTGGGTCATATAAACATAGAAGGAAAAAATAGGTGTAGATATGTAAATATTTAAACAAATGACCTTCACTTGCCGAATGGGATATTCATAAGCCTTATGGGCCTAAAAAACCCATTTTTTCAAAGCATAATTGTATTGCACTAGCTTATGGGTCGGATTGTACTCACCTAATGAGTGTGAGTTGTCATATGCTAACTATTGAGTTGACCTACTAGGTTAAACCGTCAAACTCACTTAACGAGTGTCAAATGCCACATACCAAATGTTAGGTTGATCTGTCGGTTGACCTACCAAACTAACTTGACGAGTGTTAGTTGTCATGTACCAGTTGTTGGGTTGATCTATGGAACTCACCTAATGAGTTTCAGCTGTTGAGTTGACATGTTGGACTTACAGGCTCAATGCCCTCATCAGATATCAAGTGTTGGGTACTAGTTACTAACAAGAGAGTGCACATCCTTTAATTAAGGTCGTCTAACATCCACATCATCTTGATCAATCGTCAACACGTGATATGGATAGACATCATAGTGTAATAAAATTATTTAATATTTTTTGTTTAGGAGAGGGTTCATCTTGAGCCCTATAATTATGGTGACTTTGGGTAACATTAGAGTACACATCGTTTTCTTTCCAGCTTAAATTATATTCTTAGATATTTATTTAATTGCATGGACTTAACTATAATTATGGTGACATTATAATTACCTTCAACTTTTATATATAATTTATTGTTTATTTATCTATTTTTGAAAATAATTTATTATTTCTTTGTGTGTATACAAGTGTGCTTTCATACATTAAATAGTCTTTTTTTACTTAAGCATGTATATTATTGTTCAAAACATTGGGTAACTTAAGTGTTAATAAACTAACTCAGTTAGTGTATTTGAGTAAATCATTAACATTGACATTTTAAGCTATACCTCACTTACTATTCATGAATGGAATAGTTTATTATGTTAAATATTTGTGCACTTATTTGATTATTATTTATATTTTTCTTTGAGCAATGAATTCTTTAACATATATTATCCATCATTCACCCATCCAAATCTAGTAGTGAAGTGTTGTAATTAATGTTTATGAACAATTCACATGAATAAATCTAGATTATGATTGTTGATCTAGACTTCATTGAATTTCTAATACTTATTCATTTTGATAAATACTAGTTATGTTAAGTTTTTAGTAAAATTCACTTCCAGTTTTATGTTATCTTACATGTTAAATTAATTTATGCTTGAACATAGTTTGCTTAGTGTATTTTTATTGATTGATATCATTTATTATGAAGAAGAAGGTGCTACTTATCACAAGTTTTATCGCATTGTATGTATCGAGAAAGGATAGAAGCTGATACACTTCTATCTCACAATGATCTAGCGGGAGCCAATATTATAAGCAAGTGGTTCAATGGTATGTGGTTAAGGATGTCATATGATTCATGCTCTTCAAAAACATGGTGCCTTGGAATTTACTCAAAATAATGATGATGATGGTGGTGGTGGTTAGTTTTGTGCCTATAAATTTACTCAAAATAATGTTTTTTGTGCACAAATTAATTTTTTTTCCTTGGCCTTTTTATAAATGAAAGATTTGTTATTAATATGAGAATGCATTGCTTGTATACTTAAATGTCTTGATTTGTAAATTTAGTTTGAATGTTTAGCCTTATTGATTATGTTTGTGCATTATATTGATTGCACCTTTTGTTTTTATGTTTATATTATTTGTGTTAATCTTATATTACCATTAAAATGGTTATTAACTTGTGCAAAATAGTCGTTGTGATGCATTAATATTTATATATTTTTACATGTATAAAAGAATATAGAAATATGTTATATTTGTTGTTAATTCAGGTCTTTGCAATTAATTTATGATTGATATCGATTGTAAGTAAGAACCTAAAACACTAAGCAGCTAGCAATTACTTTTTGATAATTTTTTTGGCATAGTTGTCTTCTGACCAAAATTGGTTCCAAATAACTTGCATTGTTTGTGACTAAATTTGCTACAAACTAATGTGTGTCAGAATGTCTTTGGCAGTAGAGTAATGAATTAAAATCTTAATGTTGAATGTAAACCCAAGCACACACTCAAGTATTTAAAGAGAAGGAAGAAGTAGGAGACACTTCAATTTTTACATGAAAAACTATAAAAAGGGAAAAAAACTACGAATAATGAGTATATATGTACACTCTTCTTCTAAATTGAAGAATATGGAGTTATATAAATGATCATTGCAACTATATAACAGTGGTTCATCGTTAATAGTCATAGGCTGACAGTAATGAATTTAGTTCTCACTGATAGTAGGCTGCAGGTGCTGTAGTTGATTACTATGGTAGCAGTAGTTCGTCGTGAATGTTGTAGATGGTGGGAGTAGCGCTAGCTTGTCATATATGTTATAATTGAAAGCCATGATAGTAGATGGCCTTTTGGATCACATATGGTTACCTCAAAAGCATTATTTGGTCATAGAGGCCATAATAGGAAGGAGTTGTGAGCCACGTAGGTTGTAGTTGATCACATGTGTCATAGTGGTGATTTACGATGACATCCATAGGCTGCAGGGGCCAGAGTTTGGAGCTGCACTAGCTGTGAGCAATGTTAGCAGTGGTTGGCCATGTATGGCATAGTTGTGAGCTATGACAACGTTTGTTGGTATCGAGAGCCTAAGTCAGGAGCTACAAGAGTACTGAACCACGTAGGGCATAGTGGTGATTTGTGAACATGTCCATGGGCCACGGGGCCGGAGCGGGAGCTGCATGAGCTATGAACCACGTTGGTCATAGTTTGTCATGTAGAATGTAGTGGTGAGCTTTGATGATGTTTGTAGGTGGTGGGGATTGGAGTCAGAAGCTACATGAGCTATGAACCGCGTAGGTCATAGTAGGTCACATAAGCTATAGCGGTGAGTTATGATGATGTTCATAGGCAACAGAGGTAGGAGTCAGAAGCTTCACGAGCTGTAGACCACGCAGGCCATAGTGGTGAGCTATGATTACGACAGTAGATTGCGGGGTTCAGAGTTCGAAGTTGCATTAGTTGTGCACCATGTAGGCAGTAGTTGGTCACATTGGTCATAAAGGTAAGCTGTCATGACATCCATAGAACATAGAGGCCAGAGCTGGGGGATGCAGGAGTTGTGGCCACAAATGTCGTAGTTGGTCATGTATGTTGTAGTAGTGAGTTTTAATGATATATGTACGTTGCAGGGCCAAAGTCAGAAGTTGCACAGAGGGATATTTAAGATTTTGGAGAAATCCACCATCTTTGGGTGTGTATTGTTATGTTATTTCAGTTGCACTTTAAGTGGGGTGCATTGTTACTTTATAATTTACGCTGAGATTTCACAATGCATGTTATGAATTAACATGAAACTTTGCTACATAGAGAAAGTGAGGCTGCCGATGTTCGATGATGGATGTGAATGGTGGCTATTAGAGGCGGCGACAACTAGTGGTGCCAGAGGTAGCGACGATCGAAGTTGACCAAGGCAGTGGCGATTAGAGTTGGCAAAAGGGCGGCGGTGGTAGAAGTTGGCAGAGGGAGATGGTTGGAGTTGGTCAAAGTTGGTTGTGGCAGGAGTTGACTTGAGGTGAAGGTGGCAATGATGACAACCATAGTTAATGAGCGGCGTCGGTCGGTCACTGCAGAAGTGAGAGGTTGATAGTGGCCTGTTGTTGTAGGTACATGAGGCCAACGGGAGGGAGTTGGTGGCCCGAAGTGATGGAAACAATTATAGTTGGTATGATCTATGGTGTAGGATGTTGGGTTGGAACTCCCACTTTTGCAGGTACTAGTCTTCTTTCAAGCTGGGAGGGCTTATGTTGGTCATGAGGGCTAGAGTTGGGGGCTGCATAAGTTGTGAATCACATAGGCCTTTGTTGGTCACACGAATCATAATGGTGAGCTGTGATGATGCCCGTAGGCCGTGGGGCCTGAGTTGAGAGTTGCAAGAGCTGCGAACAATGTAGGTCGTAGTTGATCATGTTGGACGCAATGGTGAGTTGTTTGACACTCGTAAACCACAGTGATCAGAGTCAAGAGTTGCATGAGTTAATACCCATGTAGACCTTAGTTGCTCACATAGACTGTAGTGGTAAGTTATGATAAAGTTTGTAGGCCATGTAGACTTGAGTAAGGAGCTGCATGAGCTGGCTGTGGCAGCTGAAAGCGGTGATGGCTGGAGTTGGCCGGAGGTGGTAATGATTAGAGGTAACGTAAAGCAACTGAAGTTGGTCTGAGGCTGTCGGAAGCGGTGGACACCGTAGTTGGTCGAAGGCAACGACGACTAGAGGCGTTGGCAGCTGAAGTTGGCCAGATGCGATGGCTGTCAGAAGCAGCAATAGAGGCGGCTGAAGTTGGGCGACTCTCCAGTGTAGAATGCTGGGATGCAGCTTCCTCTTATGCCTGCTCTGGTCTTCCTCTTACCCGTGATCTAGTTTCCTTCTCATAAGGTGGGTAGTACTCTATTTGTAGAGTAGAGATTAGAAATAAGGAAAGAATCAAGACTACTATTGATTTGAAGGTTCGAAGAGATCCCCATGACCAAACAGTGTTTGATGGATATTTAAGNGTCGACTAACATCCACATCATCTTGATCTATCTTCAACACGTCATGTGGGTAGACATCATAGTGTAATAAAACCATTTAATAATTTTTGTTTAGGAGAGGGATCATCTTGAGCCCTATAATTATGGTGACGTCGGATAACATTAGAGTACGCATCGTTTTCTCTCTAGTTTAAATTTATATTCTTAGATATTTATTTAATTGCATGAACTTAACTATAATTATGGTGACATTATAATTACCTTCAACTTTTATATATAATTTATTGTTTATTTATTTATTTTTGAAAATAATTTATTATTTCTTTGTGTGTATACAAGTGTACTTTCATACATTACATAGTTTTTTTCTTACTTAAGCATGTGTATTATTGTTCAAAACGTTGTGTAACTTGAGTGTTAGTAATTCACACATCCAATTCTACTAGTGAAGTGTCGAACTTAATGTTTATAAACTNGCATCAAAACCTGAATGTCATGAGCGTTCTAGAGGTGCTTAAATTCTTATAAATGGTGGCTGATTTTATACTGGTATAGGTGATCCATCAGGTGTGTCATGCACCTTGATAAACACACCATTCTGTCTGAACTATATATTTATTTAAGGTAAACTCAAACTTATCACTGCAACTTCACACTATCCAACACCAGAATGGGAGACTCAAATAATTATTTTAAATTTATAAACTAGTATACTAAGCTAATTGGTGATTTGTTCTAACTCATATGAACTTATTTCACGGGATTACACTAATTTAGGTTGTGTTCCTATTATTATCAATCTTTTGTTTGCAGGCATAAATCCAGTCCCCATCAAATTATGATGCACTTGGTTCGTCCCAGCTTGTTTAGTTTGAGGATCCATCATGTTCATCTTTTTCATTACGCAATCTAGGATTATTATCTCGTTCATTTACATTTTACAGTTACTTCACAATATTATGTCTTAGGTATATATATATGCTGCTATAGCTTTGAATCTTGTCAATGTTGATGTAAACAGAAGATAATTGATCTCCATAATGAAATATGGACCAAATGATTTCTAACCCATTCTACCTCTCCATCCATTTTCTAAAATATCTAAGCAACACTGTTTTTATCAGATGTAGTAAATAGACACTCTCAAGTTTTACAGCCGAATTTTCTTTTCTAGGATTTAGTAAAAGAACCTTAGCTTAAAACTCACATTTTAAGATTTGTTAAATTGGGTAACTGATTTTAGTAAAGTTCATTTAACATTTTGTTAATTTTCTTAAAAAATGTTCTCTTTTGGATATGGTATGCTGATAAAAAATAGTTCCTTTCTGCACAACACTCACAAATATGACTCGCTTTTGTGACATCATTCATTTTATTTTTGTGCTTGAATACATTGCACATTGGTTGGAAACCAAGTGAAGAATTCTAAGGTGCTGAAAATAAAACTTCTATTTATCTTTTGTTACTCCATTTTATTTAGGCAAATAACATGGTGTGAATTTAAGGAATTTTAATATTATTATCTGCTTTTATTGGAACTAGACCACTTAATTTTCATATCCATTTTATTCTTAACCTCACCTTTATTTTTCATGAATTTCAACTTCGTTTTATCTTAATTTCTGTGAGTATCAATTAAATTCATCAATAAAGGTATCGGCATCCCTAGACATGAATTTTGCTATCACCTAAATCAAACTATTAAATCTGGCATGTTTGGCATTTTCTAAGGCAGAAATAAGATATCCTTCCTAATTCCTTGCTCTTTCATTTTGTTAATGGAAGACAATTAACATTTTCATAACNGCACATTGGTTGGAAACCAAGTGAAGAATTCTAAGGTGCCGAAAATAAAACTTCTATTTATCCTTTGTTACTTCATTTTATTTAGGCAAATAACATGGTGTGAATTTAAGGAATTTTAATATTATTATCTGCTTTTATTGGAACTAGACCGGTTAATTTTCATATCCATTTTATTCTTAACCTCACCTTTATTTTTCATGAATTTCAACTTTGTTTTATCTTAATTTCTGTGAGTATCAATTAAATTCATCAATAAAGGTATCGGCATCCGTAGACATGAATTTTACTATCACCTAAATCAAACTATTAAATCTGGCATGTTGCATTTTCTAATGCAGAAATAAGATATCCTTCCTAATTCCTTGCTCTTTCATTTTTTTAATGGAAGACAATTAACATTTTCATAATCTTCAATTCCATGAATTCAGACTGTTGAGCATAAGAAGATTTTTTATTCATTGAATCAAAGCTGTTTAACTTTTAACCTTCAATTCTGCAAGACATTGCACTTAAAAATCTTAAAAGTGCCCAAGCCATTGCAAAGTGCTCTTTTCCCACAAATAAGCCATTTTTTGTTAATGCAACCCTATAAGTCTCAAACATAATTTTGAACAAAACTTCTCCTGGAATTGAGATTGAATTAAAATTATCTTAAGGAACATGTAAGACATCCATAAGGTAAGGGCTTTTCTTAAAGTTAGCATGAGGTTAGTCTTTCCCGTTTTAACGACATACGTGGGCCTTGAATTTCCTATGAAGACTTGTATTTCTCCTGCTATAAGTGGAAGAGGTGAAGTAGCTCGCATCGGCTCAAATTGTCTATGTTGCTCTAGATTCAATTGCCCTTTCTATTTCTTCCATTAGGTTCCATTTAGTGATCAAAGCAACTATTTTATCTTCAATTTCTAGCAAGTTCTTCTTTGGATTTGGCATAACTTTTACTGAGCTTGTTTTGTCAAGCACAATGAGTTGATTTATCTTATTTTTTATTATTTATTTATTTATTGCTTTAAAATGTTTGTTCCTTGTTTTTGCATGGTAAGAATTCTTGATATTTCTTGAATTGTTATCACTCCATTCTACAAAATTAGCCTTTGAAGTAAAGTTATGTGCCTTCTTTTGTTTCTCCTTTTACTTGTTGTCTCTAATATCTTGTTGCCCTTTTATTATCTTCCCATTCTTGTGTTCTTTATTATTAATTTGGTAATTTTTCCACTAGTGCAGTTGTCACAACCCGATCCTAGAATTTAGTGTTAACCAAGGTGAAAACGGATGGCCAAATTGTGAAAGTAAATATTTTTAAATAGTAACATTAGCTCATAATAACATTCAACTATAAAAGAGTCACTAATCCATACTACATAAACACACCCCCTCTAACAACACACTTTAAATCATCCAGTTTGATACTTCGTAGAATAAGTAATATAATAAAACTAACAACATAAAATTCAATAGTCTGTTAACTATTTTCAAGAGTTTATCTTCTTCTATAGATAAAGTCTGTCCTGTCAGTCATATCTGTTTAACGGAGTTTTTCATGAAAGAACGATTAAGTAATAGGTTAAGTTTACAAAAAATTAGTGAATAATTACTGTGTTAGTGTACATCAAATTTTTTTATGCTTAATGAATATTCAAAGAAATATGTTGATCAATATATTAAGCAAACTTTACTTTTTTTAAAATAAAAAAAAANTTATCATCCCATTCTTGTGTTCTTTATTATTAATTTGGTAATTTTTCCACTAGTGCAGTTGTCACAACCCGACCCTAGAATTTAGTGTTAACCAAGGTGAGAACGGATGGCCAAATTGTGAAAGTAAATATTTTTAAATGGTAACATTAGCTCATAATAACATTCAACTATAAAAGAGTCACTAATCTATACTACATAAACAAACCCCTTCTAACAACACACTTTAAATCATCCAGTTTGATACTCTGTAGAATAAGTAATATAATAAAACAGACAACATAAAATTCAATAGTCTGTTAACTATTTTCAAGACTTTATCTTCTTCTATAGACAAAGTCTGTCCTGTCAGTCATATCGGTTTAACGGAGTTTTTCATGAAAGAACAATTAAGTAATAGGTTAAGTTTACAAAAATTTAGTGAATAATTACTGTGTTAGTGTACATCAAATTTTTTTATGCTTAATGAATGTTCAAAGAAATATGTTGATCAATATATTAAGCAAACTTTACTTTTTTTAAATAAAAAAAAATTTATTTCAGCATAATAATACAATGTATCTTCATTCTCTTAATTAATTTAATTTTTCATTTTATTCTTTTAAAAAACATCACATGAGTACCTTAATAAATTTGTACCAATTAAGTTAGTTTTATTATTTTTTTATTATTTTATATAAATAATGGTACAATCATTATCATTTCTTTTACTATTTCAGCATGATAATTNTTTGTACCAATTAAGTTAGTTTTATTATTTTTTTATTATTTTATATAAATAATGGTACAATCATTATCATTTTTTTTTTACTATTTCAGCATGATAATCGATTGCATTTTCATTTTCTTAATTAATTTCATTTTACATTTTTTTCTTTAAAAAACATCATAGGAGCAGTGTAATAAATTTGCACCAATTAAGGTACATCTTTTATAATTTTTTTTTTATCNGATAATTGATTGCATTTTCATTTTCTTAATTAATTTCATTTTTCATTTTTTTCTTTAAAAAACATCATAGGAACACTGTAATAAATTTGCACCAATTAAGGTACATCTTTTATAATTTTTTTTTAATTATTTTATACCAAAAATTGTACAATCATTATCATTTCTTTTATTATTTTGTACTAATATAGGTACAACCATTATCATTTTCTTTATAATTTTGTACTAATAAAAGTACAATCATTGTTTCTTTATTCTTTTTGTACTAAGGGTATAACCATTAATATAGTTTTTTTAACGTGTCCGAGTACAATAATGTCTTCCGCTAGTATTATTAAGAATTGGCTCCTGTTAGCCAATGTTTTCAAAGCACAAAACACAATACAATGTGCAATGTTTTTTTTGTTTCAATTGCAAAGTGCAGAGCGAAACAGCTCTTTTATCAACCAAACGCTAATAGCGTATTATCGATCAACTTTTTGATGATTTGAAAATTTAATTTAGATATAAATTATATAGTTTAGATTATGAAAGTAGTGTTTTAATTTTTTAGAAAATGAGACCGAATAGATCTAGTCCAATAAGTTGCATAATCGTTCCTGACACCCTGAATACTATGTATTATAAGAGAAAAGTGTAGACATCGGTAATAGACTCAATCCTGCAAACTAAGAGATTTGTGACATCCATTTGGTCTGCGAATCTTTTATATGTGATCGACAAATTTCCCTATTTAATAAAAAAGATTAAATATGATTTATTTTATCTGGGTTCCAAGTTCCCTATAGAAGCAAACATTTATAGTTAATTACATCCCAAGTGACGAGAGTCACTTTAGAAAACTCTCGATAATGATCAGTGGTTCTAGTCTTCAAGAATTCAAAGTTTAGGTTTTCAAGGTAGGACGTGGAAAAAAATAAATGAGAGTGACTAAAGTGAGAACAATACTTTCAGGAGTCCAAAGGAAATAAATGGTAGGAGATGTCACAGATTTTGAGGGGAATCCTCAGTAACTTCCCAAACTATCCTACTGTATGACTGTGTTTTAGAGAGAATTTTATTTGAATGTTAAATCCCGTTAATTTTATTAGTTGAAACTTACACTTGCATAATAATTGGTTATGCAAATAGCCCGCAGATGTAAGAGGTTTTACGTCGTTCTGGATGACAACCTCGGAACCTATGACGAGTTATAACTTACGCTGCACAACATGGTAATAGGCTCAATCCCGCACAACCATGTTGTGCAGCAGCCTAAAAGGGTGAAATTTTACATCGCTCTAGGCGAGCTACCTCAAAATCCTATAGGTTGTTTAAATTAGGAACGTTTAGTTGGTGTAGATTCATTTTGCTGTTGTAGAATGGCGTGCACCTCCACCTGTAGTCCGCTCCAAACTCCTTGTTGTGCTGCTCACGAAGTTGTTCTGAGTTCCTCGTCGGAGTAAAAGTCCTAAAGTCTAAAGTTCAAACAGTTTCACAAGGTGTGTTTCAATGTCTCAGTTTGGTTGTCATGGGGGGGTTCAAGTTGATTAGAGAGACACCGGTTAGGATCTCACGGTTCCCTCGTTCCGGTATCACTATTTTCTTTTGAACTTAGTTTAAACGAGTTGTGAAACTCATTTAAGCCGGGGAGATCTCGTTAGCAACCGTGGGTTACCTCCTCCGAGGGACTCCCGTAAGTTCGAAAGAACGTGTTATTTTTTTTTAATTTGATTTGTTTTGAAAATTTTGTTTAATTTTGAAAAATCGTTTTTTAAAGTGAGATTGTATTCGGTACCTGCATAATATATTAGAGGAAAAGTAATTGCAATAAAGAAGCAGCAACAAATAAAATTTAGCTGCGTACGTGGCGTATCTGCTGCTGTTATTTCTGTTACATGTTTAACTCATAAAATACAATATAATTTGCAGAGAATTTAAATAAACTACAGAGAAAAGAAGAAAACAGTAAACAATAGAACAATTTGTAGTAACAACTAGGAACTCAAAACAGGTGATCCTAAGGTTTTCTACAACTATTGACTGCAACTAGCGAGCTAGTATGGTGATCCTACGACCTCCTATGACTCCGGGAAGCAATTAGTAAGTGTGTATGGTGATCCTATGGCTCCGGACAACAGTCAGGAATTTCGAATAACGCCTGTGTGAATTTCTATGAACCAAAAATGCAATGATCAACACCTATGCGACTTCCTACGAACCCAAACGATGATGGACAGCTACTAGGTGACTTCCTGCGAACCCAAATCGGGGGGGACAACTCCTAGATGGCTTCCAATGAACCCAAATTGTGGTGGACAACTCTTAGGTGGCTTCCTACG
Organism: Phalaenopsis hybrid cultivar; assembly: GCA_002079205.1. Classification (NCBI taxonomy): domain Eukaryota; kingdom Viridiplantae; phylum Streptophyta; class Magnoliopsida; order Asparagales; family Orchidaceae; genus Phalaenopsis; species Phalaenopsis hybrid cultivar. Next base: position 94,583 of record JXCR01140126.1, on the reverse strand, counting down.
AACCCAAATCGTGGTGGGAAGCAACTAGATGACTTCTTACAAACCCAAATAATGGTGGACAACTCATAGGTGGCTTCCTATGAACCCAAATCGTGGTGGACAGCTCCTAGGTGATTTCTTACGAACCCAAATCGTGGTGGGCAGCACTCTACAACATTCCTATGACACTGGGCAACAACTAGAAACATTGAAGCTTCCTACGACACTGGGCAGCAACTATGAGCATTTGACAGCGGTCCTACAGCTTCCTACGACACTGGGCAACAACTAGAAGCATTGGACAACGGTCCTACAGCTTTCTACGGCACTAGGCAACAACTTGAAACATTGGAGAACGATCTTACAACTCCTACAACACTAGGCAGCTACTAGAAGTATTGGACAGCGGTCCTACAACTTCATACGACACTGGGCAGCAACTAGAAACATTGGACAACACCCTACAACGTTTATAACACTCCAAATCATTAATTCCAGCACTTCACAACACTCCTACAACACTTATAGCACTCCAAATCATTAATTCCAGCGCTTCACAACACTCCTACAATACTCTATAGTGACTGACAGCCTCAAACAACACATACACAACGATCTTTAAGCTTTCTACAACACTCTATAGTGATTGGCCTCAAACAACACATATACAATGATTAAGTTGTTCAAGATCGACCAATAAAAACACTTTGAAGCAGTGATCAAGTTGCCAAATAAATAAAATTGTGCATCAGACTAATACTTGCATCTTTTTAACCATTACATAAATTCGGCTAACACGATTCAATGCAAAAAAAAAAAAAACTATTCGGAGATCTCCAAAAATCAGTCCCTATGATTGGGAGAGCTACAAACATAACAAATGTAAGTATGTAAATAAATTATGAAGTGTTTATAACATAAATTAAGCTAAGCCGTCATGAGATCAAATCTTATAGATGAAAGAATGCATGTGAAAGCTTTAAAACCAAATTGAATCTACATAAACAAAACTAGTTCAATTCCTCAGACAGTTTACTTCCAGCTTTCAACAGATTCAACAGTTTCAATTAAAGATCTATAAAGAAAAAAGTTTAAGTGAGGAGATCGACCTGAACCAACGAATCTAAAAAAATTCAGGTAGGAGGAGTCCTGTTGAGCGAGAGAGTGCGGAAAAAACTAGCTTCGACACAAGGAGTCTTGTCGAACAAGGGTTTCTGAAGAGGGAGTTTCTCGAGCAAGGGAGGCGAGCAAGAGCTTTGATCGGGAGACTGAGGCAAGCAGAATTGAGCAAAGGAGCTGGATGCTGATATTGAATGGAGCTTCTTTTGCGTCCGGAAGAGAAAGACAAGCATATGGGGTTCGGTGTAGAGGAGGAATGAATCGAGTGGATCTCTCGAGAGCGAGTCTGTGAGCGAAGGGATGATCGAATCAAGCAGAGAATTTAAATAAATTGCAGAGAAAATAAGAAAACTTTAAACAATAGAACAAATTGTAAGAATAACTAGGAACTTCAAACAGCTGATCCTAAGGTTTTTTACAACTGCTGACTGCAACTAGCGAGCTAGTATGATGATTCTACGACCTCCTACGACTCAGGGAAGCAACTAGCAAGTGTGTATGATAATCCTATGACTCCGGACATCAGCTAGGAATTTCGAATAACGCTTGTATGAGTTCCCATGAACCAAAACAGCAATGAGCAGCACCTATGCGGCTTCCTATGAACCCAAATCGGGGTGGACAACTCTTAGGTGGCTTCCTATGAATCCAAATCGTGGTGGACAACTCCTAGGTGGCTTCCTACGAACCCAAATCGTGGTGGACAACTCCTAGGTGGCTTCCTACGAACCCAAATCATGGTGGGCTGCAACTAGATGGCTTCCTACGAACCCAAATCGTGGTGGACAGCTCCTAGGTGGCTTCCTACGAATCCAAATCGTGGTGGGCAGCACTCTACAACATTCCTATGACACCGGGCAACAACTAGAAGCATTGGAGCTTCCTACGACACTGGGCAGCAACTAGAAGCATTTGACAGCGGTCCTACAGCTTCCTACGACACTGGGCAACAACTAGAAGCATTGGACAACGGTCCTACAACTTCCTACGACACTGGGCAACAACTAAAAACATTGGACAGCGATCTTACAGCTTTCTACGACACTGGGCAGCTACTAGAAGTATTAGACAGCGGTCTTACAGCCTCCTACGGCACTAGACAACAACTAGAAACATTGGACAACGCCCTACAACTCTTATAGCACTCCAAATATTAATTTCAGCACCTCACAACACTCATACAACACTTATAGCACTCCAAATCATTAATTCAGGTCTGCTCTATTCAACCATCCCTTCGCTCATAGGCTCGCTTTCGAGAGATCCACTCGATTCATTCCTCCTCTGCACCGAACCCCACCAGCTTGCCTTTCTCTTCCGAACGCAGAAGAAGCTCCATTCGATACCAGCCTCCAACTCCTCTGCTCAAATCTGCTTGCCTTAGTCTCCCGATCAAAACTCCTGCTCGCCTCCCTCGCTCGAGAAACTCCATCTTCAGAAACCCTTGTTCGACAAGACTCCTTGTGTCGAAGTCAGTTTTCTCCCGCACTCTCTCGCTCGTCAGGACTCCTCCTACCTGAAATTTTTGAGATTCGTTGGTTCAGGTCGATCTCCTCGCTTAAACTCTTTTTTTAATAGATCTTTAATTGAAGCCGTTGAATTTGTTGAAAGCTAGAAGGAAACTGTCTGAGGAATTAAATTAGTTTTGTTTATGTAGATTCAATTTGGTTTAAAGCTTTCACATACATTCTTTTATCTATAAGATTTGATCTCATGACAGCTGAGCTTAATTTGTGCTATAAACACTTCATAATTTATTTACATGCTTACATTTGTTATGTTAATAGTTTTCCCAATCATAGGGACTGATTTTTGGAGATCTCCGAATAATTTTTTTTGCATTGAATTGTGTTAACCGAATTTAAGCCTTGGTTAAAAAGATGCAAGTATTAGTCTGATGCACAATTTTATTCATTTGGCAACTTGATCACTGCTTCAAGGTGCTTTTATTGGTCGATCTTGAACAACTTAATCACTGTATATGTGCTGTTTGAGGCTGCTAATCACTATAGAGTGTTGTAGGAAGCTTAAAGGTCGTATATGTGCTGTTTGAGGCTGCGAGTCACTATAGAGTGCTGTGAGGTGCTGAAATTAATGATTTGGACTGCTATATAAGTGTTGTAGGAGTGTTGTGAGGTGCTGGAATTAATGATTTGGAGTGCTATAAGCATTGTAGGGTGTTGTCCAATGTTTCTAGTTGCTGCCTGGTGCCGTAGGAGGCTGTAGGACCGCTGTCCAATACTTCGAGTAGCTGCCCAGTGTCGTAGGAAGCTGTAGGACCGCTGTCTAATGCTTCTAGTTGCTGCCCAGTGTCGTAGGAAGCTGTAAGATTGCTGTCCAATGTTTCTAGTTGTTGCCCGCCACGATTTGGGTTCGTAGGAAGCCACCTAGGATCTGTCCACCACGATTTGGGTTCATAAAAAGCCACGTAGGAGCTGTCCATCCCGATTTGGGTTCGTAGGAAGCCACCTAATAGTTGTCCACCATCGTTTGGGTTCGTAGGAAGCCGCATAGGTGCTGCCCATTGTTGTTTTGGTTCATAGGAACTCATACAGACGTTGTTCGAAATTCGTAGCTGCTATCCGGAGTCGTAGGATCACCTTACACACTTGCTAGTTGCTTCCTGGAGCCGTAGGAGGTTGTAGTATCACCATACTAGCTCGCTAGTGTCAGTCAGTGGTTGTAGAAAACCTTAGGATCTCTTGTTTGGAGTTCCTAGTTGTTACTACAACTTGTTCTACTATTTACTGTTTTCTTCTTTTTTCAACAATTTATTTAAATTCTCTACAAATTATATTGTGTTTTGTGAGTTAAACATGCAACAAGAATAACAGATACATTTTATTTGTTGTTGTTTCTTTATTGTAATTACTCTTGCTCTAACATATTATGCAGGTACTGAATACAATCTCACTTCTAAAATAAAATGATTTTTCAAAATTAAACAACATTTTCAAAATAAATCAAATAAAAAAAAATAACACGTTATTTCGAACTTACGGGAGTCCCTCGGAGGAGGTAACCCACGGTTGCTAACGAGATCTCCCCGGTTTAAATGGGTTTCACAACTCGTTTAAACTAAGTTTGTTCAAAAGAAAATAGTGATACCGGAACGAGGGAACCGTGGGATCCTAACCGGTGTCGCTCTAATCAACTTGAACCCTCTCCAATGACAACCAAACTGAGACATTGAAACACACCTGGTAAAACTGTTTGAACTTTAGACTTTAGGACTTTTATTTCGACGTAAAATGAGTCTACACCAACTAAACTTTCCTAGTTTAAACAACCTATAGAATTTTGAGGTAGCTCGCCTAGGGCGACGTAAAACCTCACCCTCTTTTAGGCCCCTACACAACCATGTTATGCAGTGTAAGTCCTAACTCGTCTTAGGTTCCGAGGTTGTCATCCAAAAAGACGTAAAACCTCCTACGTCTACGGGCTATTTGCATAACCAATTATTATGCAACTGTAAGTCTCAACTAATAAAATTGACGAGATTTAACATTCAAATAAAATCCTCTAAAACATAGCCATACAGTAGGATAGTTTGGGAAGTCACTGAGGATTCTTTTCAGAATCTGTGATATCTCCCACCCTTTACTTCCTTTTGTCTTCTGAAAGGATTGTTCTCACTTGAGCCACTCCCATTTGTTTTTTTCCACGTCCTACCTTGAAAACTTAAAATTTGAATTCTTGAAGTCTAGAACCACTGATCATTATCGAGAGTTTTCTCAAGTGACTCCTGTCACTTGGGATGTAATTAACTATATGGGTTTGTCTCTATAGGGAATTTCGAACCCAAGTAAAATAAACCATATTTAATCTTTGTATTAAATAGAATAATTTGTCGGTCACATATAAAAGATTCGCATACCAAATGAATGTTACAAATCTCTTAGTTTGCAGGATTGAGTCTATTACCGAGGTCTACACTTTTCTCTTGGAATATGTAGTATTCAGGGTGTCATGAATGGTTATGCAAATTATTGGACTAATGAGATCAGTTGGGTCTCATTTTTTAAAAAATTAAAACACTACTTTCATAATCTAAACTATATAACTTATATCTGAATTAAAATTTCAAATCATAAAAAAGTTGACCGACACTTATACAAAACTATTAATGTATAACTTGAAGCAAATATTAAGGTTAAACCTGCAAATTAAAATTTCAAATAATTTGTTATAGTTTGGTACAATAATTTAAAACATAAAAATTGCAAAATAAATCTTCAAATTAACTTCAACACATCTCAGAAGCAAAGTAGGCATCACACGATTTTCTTCATTTTGCTTTTGAAGTGCGCTTCAAACCACGCTTTAAAAATATTGTGATAAGGCTTAATTGTATATCTTTCATTTAATTTATATTTAATTTCTTTTAAATCAATAAAACTATTTATTTTACATTTTGTGCAATGCAAAAGATGAAGCAATGATTTTATTTTTTCCGTTATTTATTTCAATCATAGAAATACTTGATCTTTTTTTTAGAGCACAAATACCTTTAAATAAAAGAAAATAAATTTAAAGCAAATAATACAAGAATGACTTAAATTAATGTTTAGGATACTTCTTTATAAGCTTATTATTTCACTTTATTTTTTTTAATATCATTTATATTAATTAAAAGTGTGCTCGCATGCGCGCGCACACACACACACAAAATAAATTAAATAAATTTAATGATTGTATAAAAAATATAAGTTAAATGAAAGATAAATGATTAAGTTTATCAGGATTCACTCTCTTATTGGTACAAAATGTTTAAAAATTGATAATGGTTGTACCTTTCTTGGTACAAAATGATCGATNTATCCGATAAAAAAATCCTTGTTTTGCTCGTCAAATTATCATCGAAGAACATCTTCATAAAGTTTTTTTTTTTTTTTTACCAGGATAAATTAACTTGTTGTTTTGATTGCTCATTGGTTAGAAGGGGCATTTACATACATTGCATCCAATTCTTTAGCATTTACATATGCAACACGTAAACTTTGCTTTTGAACATTTATACCATCCAAAACATTTATATCACAACAAAAATACCATCATTTTAAACTTTAAAAAGTGATTACACCTTTTCATGCATAGATGAGGTGGTGTGCATGTAAAAACTGAAGTTTAGGTATTAGGTATGCGGATACATAAGAATTGGAACGCATGTATATAAATCTTCCTAGTTTGAAATGAGTTGTTACCATGTACTTTAGTCTAACATTTGCAATCAATTCATCAGCGAGATATTTGCTGTCATCTGCTGCCATCATAATTGCTGTTTCTTTCGCATGCTTAGGATCAAGGCATATTGGCTTCACCTATGAGTAACTTATAGTTAAAATGGTTAGTAAGCAAGCATATGTGTAGTTAGGACCAAAAAAACTGACCTTTTTGCTTGTAAATTTATCTATTATATATCTTTTTTTCATCAAGCTTAAATATGTAAAACTTCAAACTGCCGAAAAATTATAGCTTGAAAATAGCAAGCATTTGAGTTTTAGTGAAAGTTATTTATACATTGAGTGGATTTGAAAACACATCTATGACCTCAACAATGCCCCCCAATATATCTGTTGCCAATAACATGGAATGTGCATGATTAGTGTGTTAAAACATGAGTTGTGAAACAAGAGCCTCTTGGATTAATACACAAGATGCAACAGCCAGCCACGGTTTCATTTGTTTTTCATACATAAAACATGCATTTATTATATTAAAGGTTTATTATCAATGATGCCACTTTGTAGTTCCCTAGAATTTATTATTCTGGAAAAAAAAAACTACGAGCACATATAACAATGCATCACTCATTTTATGCTATTTGCTACAGTAAGATATGATACTGCTTTTGTTTATATAAAATACTAATGTTGTTTATTGTCATGAGTATTAGAATTTATGTTGGCATAGTGAAAATATACTAAAAAACCTGTCAATTGTGTTTTTGCAATGATTGTTACAAATTAAGAAAATTGAAACCAAAATTTTTAATGCGAGCAATAACAATTGATGAAAACTAATTGAAGGTGCTGAAGCTGATATTTAAATCTCTATGTAGCATAACCTTGTTTTTTGTGCTCATGAAAAGACCTTAGCAGGAAGATGGTGTATAATTAGTGTATTCAAATTAGTCAATTGGTGTTAACCAAGGCTTATTTGGTAACTTTGTGCTTATTAAAAAAGTTTTTTGAAAAGAAGAAAAGATTCGCGGGAATTGATATTGAAAGGCAAACTGTATTGTTTTTCCAAGCAGTCAAAATTGATTTATTATCTTTTATTTATCCTTAAAAGTCTTTGACATGTATAAATAAAATTTGTTTCTAATTTGTAAAAATTGCTTGTGATTTCAATCAAATGAAATTTTAACCTTTTATTTAGAAAACAAATTACAACCAACTCTTGATTATTGTTGAATTCTAGCAATCATTAACATTGCCAAGTCATTCATGCGAACCCTTATTGGTGTAGGAGAAGTGGAAGCTATATCTATGGAGTTTTTTTATTCTAGCCATTGATCATTATTGATTTTGACTTGAGAAGAATCTCAATTTTAAGTGAAGCGGAGGCAAAAAACATTATTGTCATTGATTTTTTGGAGAATCTCAGTTGTGAGATAAGCGGAGGCAAAGAACATTTATACCCAACTCTTAACAATGTGGAGTTATTATCCCAACTTTATTTTCATCAGCTTTGATTTAGGGACATCACGAGTGTGGGAGAAGCATAAGTGGAGAAACTTTGTATTTTTATTTTGCATGTTCTTGTCCACATAGCACTACATTCTTGTCCAAAGCTAAAAGCCAAGAGCTATCCAACGACTACTCTAGAATGCTGACCAAGTTGCAGTCCCATTAATCGGTTGTATGCCATAAGATTTGCTGCCATGTTTCTCCTAGCTTAAGGCCAACTATATCATTAAAGAGACATTGACTGTATTATTTCCCAGCATTTCTACCCGATTTTCTTCTCCGCTTCTGATCAAATTCACTCTTTGAATCTCCAAATATTGTCTTTTGGCCTCTTTAATTTTTGTCATTTAATCTAACCAGTCTTTTGGCCTCTCTAATTGCCTCATTCTTTGGTTTGCTTATAAATTCATAATCCTTAATCTTTAGCGGGGACTTTGGCCTATTTGACTTTTTAAGAGCCTGNAACCAGTCTTTTGGCCTCTCTAATTGCCTCATTCTTTGGTTTGCTTATAAATTCATAATCCTTAATCTTTAGTGAAGACTTTGGCCTATTTGACTTTTTAAGAGCCTACAAAAACTATAATTCTATTATTGAGAAGAGACTTAAGTGCGGTAGCTTGTATCTTGTTCTTTTTTTTCTGTGACAGTAATGGATTGTTTTCCTCTCCTACAATAGATGTGGGCCAACGTGTTGAACCATTGAAACCTTCTTGGGTGCTTTTTTCTTTCACCTTCTCTCTTTTCCCAGTCTCTTGCAGATCCAACGCCACCCTTTGGCAGGGATTAAATCATCCTGGAGGTTCACCCTTCTTGAATGAACAGTGAGCCTTGTCCGATAGCAACTCTTTTTGCTAGGATAACTTTCTGCTGCATAGTTGTCTATGCTAATCCTCGATAATTGTTGGCGATGCTGCAACTATGTGAGAGTTATAGGTGTAGGTATAGCAAAGTGGAGAAAAATTGCATCCTAAACCTTGATCTTCGTCAATGTTGGCTATAGGAGACTTAGACACTGAATAGAAATTGAAAGGGTCCCAACTCTTAATGCTTCAGTGATTTTTAATTTGTAAGGGCACAAATGCCTAATTTCTTTGGAAGCGCATAATAAATTAACTTTGGAGAAGCAAAAAAAATGCTTCATTTATAGATATGATGTATAAACAATAAAAGATGAATACATGCTTTTCATGTATACTTAGTTTACTAAATTATGGAATAGTTACTTTATTATGTTTCTATGGTAAGGAGTAGTATATGCCTGTTTTTGCCTGACGAATTACTTTTAGGTCTATCCGTGCTTTGCACCTTTTTAGTGTTGTTGGAAATGCATTCAGTACAACTGAATCACAGAAGCATATGTTGTCTAAATGCCAAACGAATTGATCCTAAAATAAACTTTTGTATATCTTCCTCCATAAGAGCAACTTTACCATCATTTTGCTTTAATTATAATTTGAATATATATCTATATTTAATATATGATATAAGTATCTTGTAATGTTAACCCTTTTATTCAAGTCCTGGACAATTTTACATTTAACTAATATCAGTGCATTTCTATTATTTTAGCAAACCAATATAAAATTAGAATTATTAAATAGAGAAATATATGAATCACGTTTTTCATTTTCTATCTAAACTATTCGTAAATTCGCAGAGAAGGTTTTTTAGCTAAAATAATTTTTTTTAATGTTCAAAATAAGATCTATAATACTTTCATTGTCGGTCCCAAGCCTGAACGTGAAAAATAGAGGGTTGCATTAGGTAGTCTACAATCAACGTAAAATTTGTTAAAAAAATCATGACAAATCTTTTTGATCATTGTGTAAGTGTTAGAGCGTCTCCCGGAAGCGACGCGTTGTATCATCTAAATACAGTGAAAAGTGTGCAAGGGCTGCTATACCGACTCCCGGGTGAAGTTTCAAATAAGCAAGGGTTCTCACATTACAGACGGATGCGGTAAAAAAGTTAGTCCATGAAATTAATGAAACTAATATTATGATATGATCCTTGGAATATAGACACTCTCAATGGTAAATTAATGGAATTAGTTGATATTATGATTCATAGAAAGATTAATATCTTATTTATTCAAGAAACTAAATGAGTTGAAGAAAATGTTAAGGAGATTGATAACTTAGGTATTAAATTTTGGTACTCTTGTAATAGTCACATTGAAAATGGTGTAGGTGTAATTATAGATAAGAGTTTGAAAGATAATGTTGTAAAAATTAATTGAGTTGGAGATAAAATTATAGCTCTTAAAATTATTATTGATACTAAGATTTTTAATATTATAAGTATCTATGCCGCTCAAGTAGGTTTAGATATAGGGTCTAAAGATAAATTCTGGAATGACTTAGCAGACTTAATACAAATGATATCTCTTGAACGAAGAATTTTTATTGGAAGAGATTTAAATGAACATGTCGGTAGAGTGATAGAAGATTTTTAGAATATTCATGGTGGCTACGGTTTTGGAGTGACTAATGAAGAAGGTAGAGTCATTTTAGATTTTTCTTTAGCATATGATTTTGTTATTACTAATACTGTTTTCAAGAAAAGAGATGAACATTTTATCATTTATAAGAACAGATGTAATAAAACACAAATTGATTATTTTCTTATGAGAAGAAGAGATCGTCGAGATTGTAAAAATTTTATAGTCATTCGAAGTGAGGATTTAAGTACTCAACATCGATTATTAGTTCTAGATTTTAAGATAAAGAAGTGTAAAATAAAAAAATACTAAGACTCATCATTGTATAATTACACAGGGGAACCTAAAAGACAAATAAAATTATTTTTATGAGTAAAATTTAAGTTTTCAAAATTTGGGATGTTCATGAAGAAATAAATTCTATGTGACAAAAAGTAACAAACACCACTAAACAAGTAGCAAAAGATGTACTTGGAGAATTAAAAGAAAAATTTCTATAAATAAAAATAGTTGGTGGTGCAATAATAATGTGTAAGAAAAGATAAAATAAAGAAGTTAAGTTATAAAAATTAGTTTAAGTGTAAAAGCTTAGAGAACTGAGAAAAATATCAAACTGTTTACAGGAAGTCCAAAAGAACAATTTGTGACGCTAAAAATTCTGCTTTTAGTGATTTTTATAATAGATTAGATACTAATAAGGGTGAAAAATATATGTATAAACTAGCCAAACATAGAGAAAAGAAAAATAAAAATTTAACTCAAGTAAAGTGTATTAAAGATAAAAATCAAAAAATGTTTTTTTTAGGAAAATATATTCAACATAGGTGGGTGAGTTATTTGATAAATGTTTTGATGAAGTTTTTGAGAATATGATCAATCTTAGTGATCTTAATATCGTTAGTAATAATAACACGTTTTATTTTTACCGTTGCATTAGTAAAAATTAAGTTGAGGCTTTAAAGAGAAACAAATGGTGGAAAGTCTGTAGGACCTAATGATATCCCATTTTAAGTGTGGAAATATTTAGGAGATTTAGGTTTCTTGGCTTACTAAACTTTTTAATATTATTTAAAAAATTAAAAAGATGCCTGAGGAGTGGAGGAAGAGTATTTTGGTCCCATTTTTAAGAATAAAGGGGATGCACAAGAGTGTGCAAATTATAGAGGAATTAAGTTGATGTGTCATACTTTAAAATTATGGAAGAGGATATTTGAACAAAGGTTAAAACGTATTATAAAGATTTCTCATAATCGATTTGGATTTATGTCGGACAGGTCTACTATGAAAGCTATATATTTATTGGAAGGTTTGATGGAGAAGTTCAAAGATAATAAGGAGGATCTACATTTGGTTTTTATGATTTAGAAAAAAGCTTACAATTAGTTTCCAAGAGATATCCTTTGGAGAGTTTTTGAGAAGAAAGGTGTTGATATGACTTATATTCAAGTCATTAAAGATTTGTATACTAGAGCTGTTACTTATCTTTGAACTGAAGGAGGATTAATCAAATATTTTCCTATTTCTGCTGGATTACATCAGAGATCGGCTTTAAGCCCATATCTTTTTTGCTTTAATTATGGACAAGAGGATGTACCTTTGTGTATGCTTTTTGTTGATGATATCTTTCTCGTGGATAAGACTGGAGAAAAAGCCCAAAAAAGGCTCGAATTATGAAGGTCTACATTGGAGTTTGAAGGGCTTCATTTGAGTAGAACTAAAACTGAATACATGGAATGTAATTTTAGTTGTAGTAGCTCTAATGACAGAAGTGTAACTTTGGGTGATCAAATTATTAAAAGGTGTGAACAATTTAAATATCTTGGGTTTGTTGTTCAAAGTGATGGTGATATAGATGAGGATATTAATAGTAGAATTCAAGTTGGTTGGTTGAAGTGGAGGAATGCTTCGGGCCTTTTGTGCGGTAGAAAAGTACTGCTTAAACTGAAAGGAAAGTTTTATAAGATGGTGGTGAGATCTGTAATGCTCTATGACGTTGAATGTTGGCCTTTAAAAGAGAAGCATAATACTAAGTTAAGTGCTGCCGAGATGAGAATTATTAGGTGGATGAGTGGCCTTACACTTAGAGACAATGCAAAATGAATATATCCGTGATAGGGTTGGTGTTGCTCTAGTGACGGGCAAAATTAGAGGGAGTTGTCTTAGTTTGTTTGGTCACATTAAATGTCGACTGATGATCCGATTAAGAGAGTAGTTGTTTTAGATTCTACTTATGTTAAGAAAGAGAGAGACAGACCTAAGAAGACTTGGGTTTATTTTATAAAAAATGATCGNGTTTCCCTTTCTTAGTTTTTCTCACAGTATAATTTTAGTAATCGGAAGTGCTTTCTATTTATTTATTTTTTTCTTAGTCTCTATGTTTTTTGCATCATTAAATGATATTCATCATCATTATCACCATAAGCCTTATTCAGATTATTTAGGGTCAGTTTTATGACTTAGTAACTGTTCATTCTTGTTATATGCTAATTGTTGAATGAAGTTTTTTTTTGTGGGTTTTTTTTTATACAATTTCAGTTCATGTAACCTTTGATCTACCATTTATCTTTTCTTAGGAACTTTAATTTAAATGGCTTTTGTAAGTATGTTATAAAGTATATAAAGTTATGAACTCAATACTACTACTTGAAGCAATCTTATTATAATTGGAAATTCTTTAGTCACTCTACAGCTGTTAATGTTGATGTGTAGTCTCATATATCTCTTTAATGACTTCAATGTAATTTTGACATGCATGTTTAATGAGCTTCAAAACAACTTTTGCAATACTCAATCATGTGCTTTTTTAAGATGGATATAAACCAAATGACAATCCTTCTTATGCCAACTAAATTTTTTTCATTAATTATTGTTTCTATGATATTTTCTGATATGAGATGCTTTTTCGATGCTGGCATCCTCTTAGGTTTTGTTTGGTGTGGCAATTTTTGTGAGATGCGGTTTGAAACTGCTTTCCCGTGGGGGGTTTCGAAACAATTGTGTGGCTGCTTCGGGGCTAAATCGGGTGTAAACTCGGGCTGCGTGTAGCACCCTCTGCNTTTTCATTAATTATTGTTTCTATGATATTTTCTGATATGAGATGCTTTTTCGATACTGGCATCCTCTTAGGTTTTGTTTGGTGTGGCAATTCTGGTGCGATGCGGTTTGAAACTGCTTTCCCGTGGGGGGTTTGGAAACAATTGTGTGGCTGCTTCGGGGCTAAATCGGGTGTAAACTCGGGCTGCGTGTAACACCCTATGAGTTTCTTGTTTCGTTTTTCTCCTCACTGCCCTTCGTGTCTTTGCCCTAGATTCTTCGTTTCTTTGTTATTGCTCCACGCGCNCTATGAGTTTCTTGTTTCGTTTTTCTCCTCACTGCCCTTCGTGTCTTTGCCCTAGATTCTTCGTTTCTTTGTCATTGTTGCTTGCGTCCCTGCTGCCTATCTCGAGTCGTCTCTCTCTCATCTCTGCTGCTCTTCCCTTCCTCTCTCAGGGTATCCTCTATCATAATTTTTGCAATTTTTGATTGATTTGGAATGTGTGGCTTTCTCAGTGCGTTCTATCGTTTTATCACATGTGAAATTGATATTAAGCTATCAAAATTATGGGATTATGGATTTTGGTATCCTATACCCTTCTTTTTGTTGTTTGTGCTCCTTGCTCTACTCGGTTTGTGGTTTTACGGCTTTTTGTGACTTGTTTTTTCTGTTCCTAGCTCCTAAAATGAATGAATCTTAAATTTGAGGGCCTTGGAATGGTTGGAATTGTAATTTGTGACATCTCGCATTCAATTTTTTGGGGCATCTGCGGTTTTTGATGCTGGGAATGTCCTTCTAGTTTATGGNTCCTAAAATGAATGAATCTTAAATTTGAGGGCCTTGGAATGGTTGGAATTGTAATTTGTGACATCTCGCATTTAATTTTTTGGGGCATCTGCGGTTTTTGATACTGGGAATGTCCTTCTGGTTTATGACCTCTCTATTTTTTGTTTTGATCAGTTTGGGTGGTTTGTCCTCTTTCTCGGATGTGTGGTTTTGATGCAAAACAAAAAAAAAAACAATTTTTTGGCCTTGGGAAATTGATAGAGTAGAGGCATTGAATTGGGCTTAGGGTTATGAAGAATTGTTCAATGGTTTTTGTGGATGCTTTTAGAGGAATACTTTTGTTATTAACAACACTATGATATAGGAGCAGAAAGATCATTTGTTCAGAAACAGCTACAGCATAGCTGTTTCACAAATACAAAAAGCAAATAAATAGTCAGCTGCTGCATAGCAGCTTTCTGTCATAGCTTCTGCGCGACAGNGAAGAATTGTTCAATGGTTTTTGTGGATGCTTTTAGAGGAATACTTTTGTTATTAACAACACTATGATATAGAAGCAAAAAGATCATTTGTTCAGAAACAGCTGCAGCATAGCTGTTTCACAAATACAAAAAGCAAATAAATAGTCAGCTGCTGCGCGACAGCTGCCCCAACCAGACCCTTGATCTTCGAAATTTCTTTGAAAAAGATTATTAACCAAGTCATTATAATATTTGTCACTCTATCTCACATGGACTTAAAAAATTACCTTTATGCATATTCTCATAGCTAACGTCGCTTCTTTTATTGGATCAANAAATTTCTTTGAAAAAGATTATTAACCAAGTCATTATAATATTTGTCACTCTATCTCACATGGACTTAAAAATATACCTTTATGCATATTCTCATAGCTAACATCGCTTCTTTTATTGGATCATATTGCAATGAGCATCACTATTTTGCTCTTTATGCTTTTCCATATTAATTTCTTCTATGAAATTCCCATTCAATAATTTCTCAAAGTAATTATTTTATATTTCCTTCATGTTTTTGTCCTTAATTAAGATTATATTTGCTTTGTTTCTAATCCTTCTCATATTTTTAAATCCTTTATTTCTCACCTTTGTTTCTCTCTCTCTCTCTCTATCCCTCTATGCGTGCGGATGCATATTGGGGCGTGAGTACGAGCGGGGCTGCGTGTGTGTGTGCGTCCGTGCGTGCACGTCTGTCTATCAATATGTATCCTATTTTAACTTTCTTTTAATTATTATTAGCCTTAATGATGGAGATGTGTTAGTTTTCCCTCAACATAAACCTTGAGCAAATAAATAAATTCCTGAGCAAATTTTTATTATCTAGTAGTTAATTTGTAATTGCAATTTGCAGTTATTTGGACATGATCTATGATATTGGCCTTTGAGAATGGTATTTTTTTTTCTATCTTCTATTATCGGATTGGCTTATATGGTCTGAAGTGGGATTAGATTAGTGTGGTTTGTGCTTGGTCTTAAAGTTTAAATTCTACATTTCAGTATCTATTCTCTGTTTTTATATTTTATTTTCTTGAACATGGGTTGNATTTGTAATTGCAATTTGCAGTTATTTGGACATGATCTATGATATTGGCCTTTGAGAATGGTATTTTTTTTTTCTATCTTCTATTATCGGATTGGCTTATATGGTCTGAGGTGGGATTAGATTAGTGTGGTTTGTGCTTGGTCTTAAAGTTTAAATTATACATTTCAGTATCTATTCTCTGTTTTTATTTTTTATTTTCTTGAACATGGGTTATTTACATTTGTGAAAAGTTTCATGTTTAATGTTTAGTTAGGGTTTTCTAAGTTATGGTTCAATTACTTTCTGTTTCAGCGCACCGTTTGTCTCTTTTCTTTTGATAGCACATCCTTAGGATGATTTCACAAGACAAACCCGTGCCACTGAATAATAAAAATAGCGGATGGGCTGGTGTCTATTGATGATATTATAGGCTTCATTATTGCTATTTTTACTTCTACATGATTTTTATTTGATGCTTACGATGGAATCAAAGTTTGAATTTTAAGATTATTTTTAATTGAATTGTGTTAAACTTGTGCTAATCATATTTACTAACCAAGAGATGAGAAATCTATAAATAGATGGTTTGAGGTATATAATGATTTAATTTATTTTTTTTTTCATTTTAGTTTTATCTTATGTGTGCATGTTTGATCTCTGATTTCTTTTAGTACGTGGTATAAAGTGCGACAACCTAATTTTAAGAGAAGTTATCATTTTCTTATTTTGGCATGAAACCTGTTTGGCACTATAGATAGATATATATATATATATTATATTACTGTGCTTAAATTGATTAACTAAAATTCTGATTGTAGTGAAGAAATTGCTTTTGCTCATTCATTTTACTTGTTCTAATTTTCTTAGATTTATTATCATTTGGATTCTAATTTTTTGTGTTTTATTTGTATAAAAAAAAAGTAAGCTTTTGTGTATTTAATGGTCATTCCTGATTTACTCAATGAATTCTTAAATTTTTATGTGATTTACATTGATTGCATTATTCTTGTTGCATTTTAAAACTTAAACTGTAAATTTTACTACATCACTTAATGGTATTTCATATTTATTACCTTTTAAAGGAATATCTTGTATCTTCAGGTCTACTTTTATGTGCATGACAGTTTTGACTCTCTCATGGCTTCTGGGGCAATCATTTTAATAGAATTAGCTATTTTATTCCACATCATGCTTGACTTAAATAATTTTTAATTCGTCTCTTTTAAAAAACCTTATTTTGGAAGATTAATAATTTCTCACTTTTTAAAATTTTCTTCGTATCCTTAGACTAATTTGTGATTTTATTTCTTTTTTTTTTGTGCTGGTGGGGAGCTTTGTGGTACTAAAGATTTTTTTTTTTAAATTCAGTTAAGTATTTGATATAAGACATTCTATATGTTGGTGTAGGAATAAAATAAGAAAATATTTATTATCATGTAAATAAATATAGATTTAAAACTAGGCTCAAATTTTTTTCTTGATTTGAATTCATGGAATTTTGATTTTTTTCTATGCTTTAAGTTATTGCTATCTTGATTTTTTTTTTCTTTTCATGAATATTTGAGATAAAATTGTGGGTTCCAATAATAAGAAGATCCATAACTCTCTCAATTTGCTGAATAATTATCTTCTATCACTAGCTTGCTAATAATCTTCTGAAGTTATATTTTTAGTTTCTTTGTGAAGATATATAATATATAACTTTAATTTTTATCTATTTCTTATCTATTTAATATACAACTTTAATTTTGATTTTCATCATAGAATTAGATGGAGAAAATTAAAAGACACATAAAATTATTTTTATGAGTAAAATTCAAGATTCCAAAATTTGAGATATTTAATGAAGAAACAAATGTTATGTGGGATAAAATACCAAATAATATTAAACAAGTAGCAAAAGATGTGTATTTGGGATATTCATTAAGAAGCAAATGTGATGTGGGATAAAGTAACAAACACTATTAAACATGTAGCAAAAGATTGTTCTTAGGAGAATCAAAAGAAAAAGTTTTTATAAATAAAAATAGTTGGTGGTGGAATAATAATGTGCAAGAAAAAATAAAATATAAGAAGTTATGTTATAAAAATTAGTTCAAATGTAAAAGTTTATAGAACTGAGAAAAATATTAAACGGCCCACAATGAGTCTAAAAGAACAGTTTATGACGCTAAAGTGCTTTTAATGATCTTTATAATATATTAGATACTAAGGAGGGTGAAAAATATATGTATAAACTAACAAACGGCTCGCAGGGAGTCTAAAAAAACAATCTGTGATGCTAAAAATTCTGCTTTTAATGACCTTTATAATATGATACTAAGGAGGGTGAAAAATATATGTATAAACTAGCCAAACAAAAAGAAAAGAAAAGTAACAATTTAACTCAAGTAAAGTGTATTAAAGATGAAAATAAAAAAGTATGAGAAAAGAAAAGTAAAGATTTAACTCAAGTAAAGTGTATGAAAGATGAAAATCAAAAAGTACTTTTCTTGAAAGATTTAACTCAAGTAAAGTGTATTAAAGATGAAAATCAAAAAGTACTTTTCTTAGAAAATAAATATTCAACATAGAGTGGGGGAGTTACTTTGATAAACTTTTTAATGAAGTTTCTGAAAATACGATCGAACTTAGTGATTTTAATATCGCAAAGTTTCTGAAAATACGATCGACCTTAGTGATTTTAATATCGTGAATAATAATAAAACATTTTATTTTTATTGTCGCATAGTAAAAAAGAAGTTGAGGAGGCTTTAAAGAAAAGCAATGGTGGAAAGTTTGNTCCAACGCCACCCTTTGGCAGGGATTAAATCATCTTGGAGGTTCACCCTTCTTGAATGAACAGTGAGCCTTGACCGATAGCAACTCTTTTTGCTAGGATAACTTTCTGCTCTTCACATTAACCTATCCCTTTCTGCTGCATAGTTGTCTATGCTAACCCTCGATAATTGTTGGCAATGCTGCAACTATGTGAGAATTATAGGTGTAGGTATAGCAAAGTGGAGTAAAATTGTATCCTAAACCTTGATCTTCATCAATGTTGGCTATAGGAGACTTAGACACTGAATAGAAATTAAAAGGGTCCCAACTCTTAATGCTTCAGCGATTTTTAATTTGTAAGGGCACAAATGCCTAATTTCTTTGGAAGCGCATAAGGTAATAAATTAACTTTGGAGAAGCAAAACAAATGCTTCATTTATAGATATGATG
The DNA here is from genome assembly GCA_002079205.1 of Phalaenopsis hybrid cultivar. Lineage (NCBI taxonomy): Eukaryota > Viridiplantae > Streptophyta > Magnoliopsida > Asparagales > Orchidaceae > Phalaenopsis > Phalaenopsis hybrid cultivar. The sequence continues at coordinate 75,784 of JXCR01140126.1, read as the reverse complement.
TATAAACAATAAAAGATGAATACATGCTTTTCATGTATACTTAATTTACTAAATTTTGGAATAGTTGCTTTATTATGTTTCTATGGTAAGGAGTACTATATGCCTGTTTTTGCCTGACAAATTACTTTTAGGTCTATCCGTGCTTTGCACCTTTTTAGTGTTGTTGGAAATGCATTCAGTACAAGTGAATCACATAAGCATATGTTGTCTAAATGTCAAACGAATTGATCCTAAAATAAACTTTTGTATATTTTTCTCCATGAGAGCATCTTTACCATCATTTTGCTTTAATTATAATTTGAATATACATCTACGTTTATTATATGATATAAGTATCTTGTAATGTTCACCCTTTTATTCAACTCCTAGACAAGTTTACATTTAACTAATATCAGTGCATTTCTATTATTTTAGCAAACCAATATAAAATTAGAATTATTAAATAGAGAAATATATGAATCACGGTTTTCATTTTCTATCTAAACTTTTCGTAAATTCATAGAGAAGGTTTTTTAGCTAAAATAATTTTTTTTAATGTTCAAAATAAGATCTATAATACTGCCATTGTCGGTCCCTAGCCTGGACGTGAAAAGTGGAGGGTTGCGTTAGGTAGTTGACAATCAACGTAAAATTTGTCGAAAAGATCATGACATAAATCTTTTTAATCATTATGTAAGTGCTAGGGCGTCTCTTGGAAGCGACGCGCTGTATCATCTAAATATAGTGAAAAGTATGCAAGGGCCGCTACTCCGACGGCCGGGTGAAGTGTCGAATAAGCAAGGGTTCCTACATTACAGACGGATGTTATAAAAAAGTTAGTCCATGAAACTAATGAAACTAATATTATGATAGGATCTTGGAATATAGACACTCTTAATGAGTAAATTAATGGAATTAGTTGATATTATAGTATAGGTTCCTTGGAATATAGATACTCTCAATGGTTAATTAATGAAATTAGTTGATATTATGATTCATAGGAAAATTAATATCTTATGTATTCAAGAAACTAAGTAGGTTAGAGAAAAGAATATTATGATTCATAGGAAAATTAATATCTTATGTATTCAAGAAACTAAGTGGGTTGAAGAACAAGCTAAGAAGATTGATAATTTAGTTTTTAAACTTTGATATTCTGATAAGAGCCGCACTAGAAATAGTGTAGACGTAATTATAGATAAAAGTTTGAAAGATAATGTTGTAAAAATTAATAGAGTTGGAGATAGAATTATAGCCCTTAAGATTATCATTGATACTAAGATTTTTAATATTATAAGTGCTTATGCTCTTCAAGTAGGTTTAGATACAAGGTANTGGAGATATAATTATAGCCCTTAAGATTATCATTGATACTAAGATTTTTAATATTATAAGTGCTTATGCTCAAGTAGGTTTAGATACATGTTTCAAAGATAAATTTTGGAATGACTTAGAAGACTTAATACGAATGATAATTCTTGGAAGAAAAAATTTTTATTGGAGGAGATTTAAATGGACATGTCGGTAGAGTGGTAGAAGACTTTAGAAATAATCATGGTGGCTACGATTTTGGAGTAACTAATGTAGAAGATAGAGCTATTTTAGATTTTGCTTTAGCGTATGATTTTGTTATTATTAATATTTTATTCAAAAAAAGAGATGAGCATCTTTACTTATAAGAGTGGATGTAATAAAACACAAATTGATTATTTTCTTATGAGAAGAAGAGATCGTTGCGATTGTAAAGATTGTAAGGTCATTTTAAGTGAGAATTTAAGTACCTAACATCGTTTATTAGTTTTAGATTTTAAAATTAAGAGTTGTAAAATAAAAAAATACTACGACTCATCATCGTAGAATTAGATGGAGAAACTTAAAAGACAAATAAAATTATTTTTACGTGTAAAATTCAAGATTTCAAAATTTGGGATATTCATGAAGAACCAAATGTTATGTGAGATAAAGTAACAAACACTATCAAACAAGTAGCAAAAGATGTGCTTGAAGAATCAAAAGAAAAAGTTTTTATAAATAAAAATAGTTGATGGTGGAGTACTAATGTGCAAGAAAAGATAAAATATAAGAAGTTATGTTATAAAAATTAGTTTAAATGTAAAAACTTAGAGAACTGGAAAAAATATCAAACGGCCCGCAGGGAGTCTAAAATAATAATCTGTGACGCTAAAAATTTTGCTTTTAATGATCTTTTTAATAGATTAGATATTAAGAGGGTGAAAAATATATGTATAAACTAGCTAAACAAAGAGAAAAGAAAAGTAAAGATTTAACTCAAGTAAGTGTATTAAAGATGAAAATCAAAAAGTACTTTTCTTAAAAAAGATATTCAACATAGGTGGGTGAGTTATTTTGATAAATTTTTTAATGAAGTTTCTGAAAATACGATCTACCTTAGTGATCTTAATATCGTGAATAATAATAAAATGTTTCATTTTTACCCGTCGCATTAGTAAAAAGAAGTTGAGGAGGCTTTAAAAAAACCAAGGGTGGAAAGTCTGTAGGACCTGATGATATTCCAATTGAAGTGTGGAAATATTTATAATAAAACGTTTCATTTTTTCCGTCGCATTAGTAAAAAAGAAGTTGAGGAGGCTTTAAAGAATAAAACGTTTCATTTTTACCGTCGCATTAGCAAAAAAGAAGTTGACGAGGCTTTAAAGAAAACATGGAAAGTAAGGACCTGATGATATCCCAATTGAAGTGTGGAAATATTTGGGAGATTTGGGAGTTTCTTGGCATACTAAACTTTTACTGTCACATTAGTAAAAAAGAAGTTGAGGAGGCTTTAAAGAAAACCAAGGGTGGAAAATCTGTAGGACTTTAAAGGGGAAATATTTGGGAGATTTGGGAGTTTCTTGGCTTACTAAACTCTTTAATATTATTTTAAAAACTCGTCGCATTAGTAAAAAAGAAAACCAATGGTGGAAAGTCTGTAGGACCTGATGATATCCCAAATGAAATATGTAAATGTTGGGAGATTTGGGAGTTTCTTGGCTTACTAAACTCTTTAATATTATTTTAAAAGCTAAAAAGATGTCTGAGGAGTGGAGGAAGAGTTTTTTGGTCCCCATTTCTAAGATAAAGGGGATGCACAAGAGTGTGTAAATTATAGAGGAATTAAGTTGATGTGTCATACTTTAAAGTTATGGGACAGGGTAATTGAACATAGGATAAGACGCATCACAAATATTTCTCATAATCAATTTGGATTTATGCCGGGCAGGTTTACTATGAAAGCTATACATTTATTGAGAGACTTGATGGAGAAGTTCAGAGATAATAAGGAGAATCTACATTTGATTTTTATTGATTTAAAAAAAACTTACGGAGAAGTTCAGAGATAATAAGGATAATCTACATTTGATTTTTATTGATTTAGAAAAAGCTTATAATTTGGATTTATGCCGAGCAGGTCTACTATGGAAGCTATACATTTATTGAGAGGTTTGATGGACTCAGAGATAATAAGGAGAATTTACATTTGATTTTTATTGATTTAGAAAAAGCTTACGATAAGATTCCAAGAGATGTCTTTTGGAGATTTCTCGAGAAGAAATGTTTTGATATGACTTATATTCAAGTCATTAAAGATATGCGTACTAGAGCTGTTACTTGTGTTCAAATTGAAGGATGATTGACCAAATATTTTCCTATTTCTGTTGGATTACATCAGGGATCTGCTTTAAGCCCATATCATTTTGCTTTAGTTATGGATGGTCTTACTGGACATTTACAGGAGGATGTACGTTGGTTTATGCTTTTTGCTGATGATATCCTTCTCGTGGATAAAACGATAGAAAAAGCCCAAGTGTATGCTTTTTGCTGATGATATTCTTCTCGTGGATAAAACGAGAGAAAAAGCCCAGGAGAGCCTTGGTGTATGCTTTTTGCTGATAATATTCTTCTCGTGGATAAAACGAGAGAAAAAGCTCAGGAAAAACTTGAATTATGGAGGTCTGCAATTCTTCTCGTGGATAAAACGAGAGAAAAAGCCCAGGAAAAACAGAGGTCTACATTGGAGTCTAAAGGTAAGACGAGAGAAAAAGCCCAGGAAAAACTTGAATTATGGAGGTCTACATTGGAGTCTAAAGGCACGAGAGAAAAAGCCCAGAAAAAACTTGAATTATGGAGGTCTACATTAGGAGTCTAAAGGCCTTCGTTTAAGTAGAACTAAAACTGAATACATGGAATGTAATTTTAGTAGTAATAGCTCTAGTGACAGAAGTGCTGAATACATGGAATGTAATTTTAGTAGTAATAGCTCTAGTGACAGAAGTGTGACTTTGGGTGCTCAAATTATTAAAAGGTGTGGACGTTTTAGATATCTTGGGTCCGTTGTTCAATGCGATGGTGATATAGATGGGGATGTTACTAGTAGAATCCAAGTTAGTTGGTTGAAGTGGAGGAATGCTTCGGGCCTTTTGTGTGATAGAAAAGTACCGTTTAGACTAAAAGAAAAATTTTATAAGACGGTGGTGAGACTTGCGATGCTTTATGGCTCTGAATGTTGAACCAGGAAAATTTTATAAGACGGCGGTGAGACCTGCAATGCTCTATGGCGCTGAATGTTGGCCTTCAAAGAGAAGCATAATAATAAGTTAAGTGTTGCCGAGATGAGAATAATTAGGTGGATGAGTGGAAAATTTTATAAGACGGTGGTGAGACCCTGTAATGCTCTATGGCGCTGAATGTTGGCCTTTAAAAACGTTTATAAGACAGTGGTGAGACCTGCAATGCTCTATGGCGCTGAATGTTGGCCTTTAAAAGAGAAACATAAAATAAGTTAAGTGTTGCCGAGATGAGAATGATTAAGTTGGCCTTTAAAAGAGAAGCATAATAATAAGTTAAGTGTTGCCGAGATGAGAATGATTAGTATGAATGTGGGCCTTTAAAAGAGAAGCATAATAATAAGTTAAGTGTTGCCGAGATGAGATGATTAGGTGGGAGGGACACTTAGAGACAAAATGTGAATGAATATATTCGTGATAGGGTTGGTGTAGCTCCTGTGACAGACAAAATTAGAGAAAGTCGTGAATATATTCGTGATAGGGTTGGTGTAGCTCCTGTGACGGACAAAATTAGAGAAAGTCGTCTCAGAAAGTGTTGCCGAGATGAGAATGATTAGGTGGATGAGTGGCTTTACACATAGAGACAGAATGCGAAATGAATATATTTGTGATAGGGTTGGTGTAGCTCCTGTGACGGACAAAATTAGAGAAAGTCGTCTTAGATGGTTTAGTCTAGGGTTGGTGTAGCTCCTGTGACAGACAAAATTAGAGAAAGTCGTCTTAGATGGTTTGGTCTTAGGGTTGGTGTAGCTCCTGTGACAGACAAAATTAGAGAAAGTTGTCTTAGATGGTTTGGTCACATTAAAACGTCGACCATCTGATGATCCGATTAGGCTTATTGTATTAAAAATGATCTTAATTTACTAGAACTAAATGAAAATATGACACTAAATAGGACGCAATGGAGAAAAAGAATTCATGTAGCCGACCCCACGTAGTGGGATTAAGGCTTTGTTGTTGTAGAAAAAGCTTATGATANACAGGACCGACTAGTCCAATTAGTTGAAACATGAAACTGTATTCTGCATGGTTCGATCAAGTTCCAAAAAAAAAGTTCACAGAGAACCAGTCGAACTGGATATTGAACGGGGCAATTGGAATACTGTTCCGGTTTTTAATGGATTGTCAAGTTGTAATATTGATCAATTTATTTTTTTTTTCAATTTCAATCAAATGGCTACAAATAGATATTTAGAATTATAAAATTACATAAATTTATACACCTATATAGAAATTGAATGTCTAAAAATATAGAAGAAAAAAAAATGATAAAATTTCTTCTAATTTTGTTTGTTAGTGGTAGTGCTCCAGATACCTTATGAAACATTTGTATAATTGTATAACTCTATATAGAGAAAAAAAATTAAAAAATCAAGTTCCCAAATTTTAATTTGGAATCATACTTATCTTTTTCAACGGTGAAGTGACCTGTTTAGAATATCTCATATTAAATTGATGAAAATATTATTATTATATAATTATTGTGCCATATAATTCATATTAAAATAATTTTAATATTTACTATAATTTCGTTTTATGAGAATAAANATATTATTATTATATAATTATTGTGCCATATAATTCATATTAAAATAATTTTAATATTTACTATAATTTCGTCTTATGAAAAAAAAAGATCGTCGCGATTGTAAAGATTGTAAGGTCATTTCAAGAGAAAATTTAAGTACCAAACATCGTTTATTAGTTCTAGATTTTAAAATTAAGAGTTGTAAAATAAAGAATACTAGGACTCATCATCGTAGAATTAGATGAAGAAACTTAAAAGACACATAAAAATATTTTTATGAGTAAGATTCAAGATTTCAAATTTTGGGATATTCATGAAGAAGCAAATGTTATGTGGGATAAAATAACAAACACTATTAAACAAGTAGCAAAAGATGTGCTCGGAGAATTAAAAGAAAATTTTTTTATAAATAAAAATAGTTGGTGGTGGAATAATAATGTGCAAGAAAAGATAAAACATAAGAAGTTATATTATAAAAATTGGTTTAAATGTAAAAGCTTAGAGAACTGGGAAAATTATCAAACATCCCGCAGAGAGTCTAAATGAACAATCTGTGACGTTAAAAATTCTGCTTTTAATGATCTTTATAATAGATTAGATACTAAAAAAGGGTGAAAAATATATGTATAAACTAGCCAAACAAAGAGAAAAGAAAGTAAATATTTAACTCAAGTAAAGTGTATTAAAGATGAAAATCAAAAAGTAATTTTCTTAGAAAAAATATTCAACATAGGTGGGTGGGTTACTTTGATAAACTTTTTAATGAAACTTCTGAAAATACAATCGACCTTAGTGCTCTTAATATCGGAAATAATAATAAAACGTTTCATTTTTACCGTCGCATTGGTAAAAAAGAAGTTCATGAGGCTTTAATGAAAACTAAGGGTTGAAAGTCTGTAGGACCTGTGATATCCCAACTGAAGTGTGGAAATATTTGGGAGATTTTGGAGTTTCTTGGCTTAGTAAACTCTTTAATATTATTTTAAAAACTAAAAAGACGCAAGGAGTGGAGGAAGAGTATTTTGGTCCCCATTTTTAAGAATAAAAGAGATGGCCCAAAGCGCAAATTATAGAGGAATTAAGTTGATGTGTCATATTTTAAAATTATGGGAGAGGGTAATTGAACATAGGTTAAGACGCATCACAAACATAGAGGAATTAAGTTGATGTGTCATACTTTAAAATTATGGGAGAGGGTAATTGAACATAGGCTAAGGACGCATCACAAGGATTTCTCATAATCAATTTGGATTTATGACGGGCAGGCCTACTATGGAAGTTATACATTTATTGAGAGGTTTGATAAAGAAGTTCAGAGATCATAAGNTTACTTATAAGAGTGGATCTAATAAAACACAAATTGATTATTTTCTTATTAGAAGAAGAGATCGTCGCGATTGTAAAGATTGTAAAGTCATTTTAAGTTAGAATTTAAGTACCCAACATCGTTTATTAGTTTTAGATTTTAAGATTAAGAGTTGTAAAATAAAAAATACTATGACTCATCATTGTAGAATTAGATGGAGAAACTTAAAAGACAAATAAAATTATTTTTATGAGTAAAATTCAAGATTTTAAAATTTGGGATATTTATGAAGAACCAAATATTATGTGGGATAAAGTAACAAACACTATCAAATTTGGGATATTCATTAAGAAGCAAATGTGATGTGGGATAAAGTAACAAACACTATTAAACATGTAGCAGATGTGCTTGGAGAATCAAAAGAAAAAGTTTTTATAAATAAAAATAGTTGGTGGTGGAATACTAATGTGCAAGAAAAGATAAAATATAAGAAGTTATGTTATACAAATTAGTTTAAATGTAAAAGTTTAGAAAACTGGAAAAAATATCAAACGGCCCGCAGGGAGTCTAAAAGAACAATCTGTGGTGCTAAAAATTTTGCTTTTGTTATAATAGATTAGATATAGGTGAAAAAATATTTGATGTCCAAACAAAGAGAAAAGAAAAGTAAATATTTAACTCAAGTAAAGTGTATTAAAGATGAAAATTAAAAAAGAAAGAGAAAAGAAAAGTAAAGATTTAACTCAAGTAAAGTATATTAAAGATGAAAATCAAAAAGTACTTTTCTTAAAAAAAAGATATTCAACATAGGTGGTTGAGTTATTTTGATAAACTTTTTAATGAAGTTTCTGAAAATATGATCTACCTTAGTGATCTTAATATCGTGAATAATAATAAAATGTTTCATTTTTACCGTCGCATTAGTAAAAAGAAGTTGAGGAGGCTTTAAAAAAATTTGGAAAGTAAGGACCTGATGATATCCCAATTGAAGTGTGAAAATATTTGGGAGATTTGGGAGTTTCTTGGCCTACTAAACTCTTTAATATTATTTTAAAAGCTAAAAAGATGCTTGAGGAGTGGAGGAAGAGTATTTTGGTCCCCATTTTTAAGAATAAAGGGGATGCACAAGATTGTGCAAATTATAGAGGAATTAAGTTGATGTGTCATACTTTAAAGTTATGGGAGAGGGTAATTGAACATAAGAATATTTCTCATAATTAATTTGGATTTATGCCGGGCATGTCTACTGTGAAAGCTATACATTTATTGAGAGACTTGATGGAGAAGTTCAGAGATAATAAGGAGAATCTACATTTGATTTTTATTGATTTAAAAAAAACTTACGGAGAAGTTCAGAGATAATAAGGATAATCTACATTTGATTTTTATTGATTTAGAAAAAGCTTATAATTTGGATTTATGCCGAGCAGGTCTACTATGGAAGCTATACATTTATTGAGAGGTTTGATGGACTCAGAGATAATAAGGAGAATTTACATTTGATTTTTATTGATTTAGAAAAAGCTTACGATAAGATTCCAAGAGATATCTTTTGGAGATTTCTCGAGAAGAAAGGTTTTGATATGACTTATATTCAAGTTATTAAATATATGCATACTAGAGCTGTTACCAAATTGAAAGATAATTGACCAAATATTTTCCTATTTTTGTTGGATTACATCAGGGATCTGCTTTAAGCCCATATCTTTTTGCTTTAGTTATGGATGGTCTTACTGGACATCTACAGGAGGATGTACCTTGGTTTATGCTCTTTGCTGATGATATCCTTCTCGTGGATAAAACGATAGAAAAAGCCCAGGAAAAACTTGAATTATGGAAATGATATCCTTTTCGTGGATAAAACGAGAGAAAAAGCCCAGGAAAAACTTGAATTATGGAGGTGCATTGGAGTGCTGATGACATCCTTCTCGTGGATAAAACGAGAGAAAAAGTCCAGGAAAAACTTGAATTATGAAGGTCTACATTGAAGTCTAAAGGTAAGACGAGAGAAAAAGCCCAGGAAAAACTTGAATTATGGAGGTCTACATTGGAGTCTAAAGGCACGTTTAAGTAGAACTAAAACTGAATACATGGAATGTAAATTTAGTAGTAATAGCTCTAGTGACAGAAGTGTGACTTTGGGTGCTCAAATTATTAAAAGGTGTGGACGTTTTAGATATCTTGGGTCCGTTGTTCAAAGCGATGGTGATATGGATGGGGATGTTACTAGTAGAATCCAAGTTAGTTGGTTGAAGCGAAGGAATGCTTCGGGCCTTTTGTGTGATAGAAAAGTACCGCTTAGACTAAAAGGAAAATTTTTTAAGACGGTGGTGAGACTTGCGATGCTTTATGGCTCTGAATGTTGGACCAGGAAAATTTTATAAGACGGCGGTGAGACCTGCAATGCTCTATGGCGCTGAATGTTGGCCTTCAAAGAGAAGCATAATAATAAGTTAAGTGTTGCCGAGATGAGAATAATTAGGTGGATGAGTGGAAAATTTTATAAGACGGTGGTGAGACCCTGTAATGCTCTATGGCGCTGAATGTTGGCCTTTAAAAACGTTTATAAGACAGTGGTGAGACCTGCAATGCTCTATGGCGCTGAATGTTGGCCTTTAAAAGAGAAACATAAACGGTGGTGAGACCTGCAATGCTCTATGGCGCTGAATGTTGGCCTTTAAAAGAGACAACATAAAATAAGTTAAGTGTTGCCGAGATGAGAATGATTAAGTTGGCCTTTAAAAGAGAAGCATAATAATAAGTTAAGTGTTGCCGAGATGAGAATGATTAGTATGAATGTGGGCCTTTAAAAGAGAAGCATAATAATAAGTTAAGTGTTGCCGAGATGAGATGATTAGGTGGGAGGGCACTTAGAGACAAAATGCGAAATGAATATATTCGTGATAGGGTTGGTGTAGCTCCTGTGACATACAAAATTAGAGAAAGTTGTCTTAGATGATTTGGTCACATTAA
>JXCR01140126.1:28017-45096 GCA_002079205.1 Phalaenopsis hybrid cultivar | reverse complement strand
AAGGATAAAAGAGCATGTATTGCTTTTAATTTAAAGCAACGAGATTAAAAGTCATTGCTAAAGTCAAATGCACATCAAGATGAAAATTCATAATTATTGAAATTCATAATAGCTTATGGAGGTGGAACTCCATAATTTCTTTGAGGGATTGATCCATATGCTTTTAATGTTTTGGAACGTGGATTAGCTATATTTTTTAGCTGATAAATCCTTATAACACGTGTAAAAGTAGGTTTTTACTAGAGTCTCCTTGGATAAGAGTAGTAGGAAGAGCTCAATGTATAGGTGACGAGCTTGGTAAGTAGTTGGCAAGCTCGGTGGGATTAAAAACATCTAAACATGAGGTCTAGAAGGATAAGTAGGGAATGTGTTGACCATAAACTAAGCTTTGATTATTTGTTACTTGTCTAAGTAGGTGAAGAAATATTGTGTTGGTGGAGGCGTATAGCTCATATTTTTGCATCTATCCCATGATATTTATTTTAAGGATCAATTTATTTACCGTTCTAAAACAACATTAATGTAATTTAGCCTGAGCACTTATCCTTACTGAAGTTTGCATTTATATATATCTAAAAACATCTTGTATAAACTCTACGTCGAGTATAGGTGCTAAATTATTGGCGATGGGCATGATGATGCTAATGATGTAGCGAGGTCAGTTTTGAAGAGTTTTATTTTCAACAATCAGTTCAATACTCTCTGCAAATGGGTCCTGGACACATGAAGAAGTTATGGGTGACAATAACTGGTGGGCCTCCATTTTTTTTATTCATAATCTTGCAACCCTCATTTGAGTGCAAGCAAGAGATGAATGGAGGAAAGCTCTATTACCGTGTGTTTGGTTTGTATAGAAGAGGCATCAAAGCTCAAAATGTAACAATCTTAAAGGGATTAAAGATGAGCTCTACATAGAATTTGGGCCAATGGATGTTTGTGGCTAGGGATGGAGGGCATTGCTAATATCTAAGGCGGGGCAAAATAGTCTTTAAGGATGAATTGTAATTGAGCTTCCAGTTTGGATGAAGAGATCACCAGTAAACTAAACTTGCTAAAATTTAGTGTTAAGCTTGGAAATTAATTAGTCTTTAGTCTATTTTAGTTGTGATTTTTTTGAAATGAAAGGAGAATATGACTAGGAATCTAGTCATTGATGGGATTGAAATTTTCTAGGTTAGTCCCAAATCTTGTCTCAAAGCGAGATATTATCTAGGGTTGAAACAAATTAGATTTGGGGCCATTGTTGATATATGTTATTTATCAAATTTTAATGACTTGTTGCTGATAAATTATCAGTTGAAATTGAAGAATTATTTTGTGTTTTCAATGGGTAGGGAATGTGGTAATTATTGTAGGGGGGTAAAATCCTTGGAGAGAATATAGATTAGGAGAGATTCCTCAGAAATTCAGAAAAGAAAATGTCACTATATTTCCTTTGTAAATAGAGTGGAATAGCTAGTAATAATAATAAAAGGATAAGTTTTTTTGTGAAGCTGATATATTGCAAGAGGAAAGATGAGTGTTTAGAAATGACAAGAAAAAAGTAGCCAAAGAGTATTCTTCAAGAGGAGGGAGCAAAGGAAAATGAAGATATAGGGGAAGGGTTGTAGGGAGTGCGAATAGTTGATATTTGGCCATTGATGAGTTTGAAATATTTTGGGGTTGCCACCAATCTTGCCTTAAAGTGAGCTATTATATAAGTTTGAAATTAATCAAAGTTGGGGTATTTGTTGATGTATGTAATTTTATTGATTTTGAAATAGGAGGGAAGATAATTTGTGAGCTTGAATTGAATGATTATATGATGTCCTTGGAGATTCACCTTGATGGTGAGTTTTGGAGGATGCTATCAATTTTGGAGCTTAAACTAAATGATTATATCGTGTCCTTAAAGATTCATCATAATGGTCGTAGGATGCATCAAGATTAGGATGTTCGATAGATTTTTTGGGAAAAACACCTCTAAATTTTCTCAAACATTAGAAAGGAATAACTAGTCATAGTAGCGAAAGGTTAAATTTCTCTCAAACAAAGGGAGAGAGGGATAGATGGAGAGTGAGAGAACTTAAATACAATATATTTGGAAGGATTAATAGATTGTTGGAAGGGAGGTTTTTATATGTTTCTTGAAGATTTTCTTATCTCATGGCAATTCTAGAATCAAGTGCTTAAATTTGATAGCCAGTAGATTCAAAGCATGATTTTTTTTATTGTTTCATGGTTTCATAAATTTTTATTTTTTTGGATGAACAATGAGCTATACAAAGCAAATGTGGAAGCCAAATATTAGATAAATTGTGTGATTATTTGTTGTTGATTTGAATTTTTTTAATCCCTTTGATTAGTTTATATTATTTTGTAGTCCTAATTGTTATAAATTGGTAAAATACAACTTTTTTGTTGCTCTAGTCATGCTTTGTATCATTGAGGTTTAGAGATTTATTTTCTGAAGTTTAGTCCTCTCGCTCCCTCTCTCTCTCTCTCTCCATAATTTGGTCATATATTTGGTTTTATAAATTAAATTTGAGTGCTTATCAATAAACTTCTTTAGTAGTGGCAAGTTTAGTGGCATGGGTGAATTGCTTCTAGTGTATTCTTGAGAACAAGTTATACTCGTGAAAAATGATTCATTTTTAAGTAATGTGATATATAGGCTACACACAACAAAAAATCAGTATTTGTTATCATTATTTGTACTCTTGTACTCTTAGTAAATTTATTTTCTTATCATTTACTAGGATAATGACTTCTTATGCACTTATAGCGGTGGTAATCATTTCATAGAAGATGAGACAAAGTTCTTATATATTCATGTTATAAAATTAGATAAATTAGGAGTGATTGGAGCGGGAAGCAATGCAAAACTTCAATGCCATTTTTGCAAAGGAATGTTTAAGAAAATTTATTTTTTATGATCATAGCTCACTTGCTCAGACTATTTAGGGTAGATATTTAACCTTGCCCTAAAATAATTTTGCATAGATTCAGGAAGTGCAAAAACAAGATGTTGAAGTTGAGTTAAAAAAAAGATCACATTCAAGAAATTTCCCTTCTTTTCCTAGACTGTATGAATTTAGCTAATATTATAGCTCACAATCAAGTGTATATTTCTTTAGTATCTAAGGATATGATCTAAAAAAACTGGATGCTTTAGGTTCTAGGTGAAAGTGAATTTGTCATTGGAGATGGCACGTATGTTGATGCTAATGATGCCCTTAGCATGGAGTGCATTAATAATAATTAGTGATGCCCATATAGTCATGTTTAAAAAAAATTGTTCTTTGTGATGAAAACTCACTAGCTCAGGCAATTTAGGGTAGAGGTTTAACCTTGCCTCAAAATAAATTCACATAGATTCAGGAAGTGCAAAAACAAGAAGCTGTAGTTGAGTTAAAGGAAAAAGAAACATTGCCTTCAAGAAACTTCCCATTACTTTTCCTAGGCAATGTGACTTCAGTGGATCCTATAGTTCACAATCAAGTGTATATTTGTTTAGTATCTACGGATATGATGTTAAAAAAACAAATGCTTTAGGTTCTAGATGAAGGTGAATTTGCCATTGGAGATGGCACATATGCTGGTGCTAATGATGCCCTTAGTATGGAGTGCGCTAACATTAATTAGTGATGCTCATATAGTTATGTTTAAGAGAATTTATTTTTTATGATCAAAGCTCACTTGCCCATACAATTTAGGACATATATTTAACATTGCTCCAAATTAAATTCACACAGATATATGAGTGCAATAACAAGATGTTGAAGTTGATTTAAAAGAAAAAAAAAACATTGCATTCAAGAAATTTCCCCTTTATTTTCCTTGGCAATGTGACTTCATCCAATATTATAGCTCATAGTTAAGTGTATATTTATTTAGTTCTAAGGATATGATCTCAAATAATCAGATGCTTTAGGTTTTAGATGAAGGTGAATTTATCATTGGGGATGGCACATATGCTGGTGCTAATGATGCCCTTAGCATGGAGCGCGTTAACTTTAGATAGTGAGCTAATATAGTTATGTTTAAGATAATTTATTTTTTTATGATTAGAGCTCACTTGCTCAGAAAATTTAGGGCAGATATTTAACCTTGTCTCAAAATAACTTCACATAGATTTGGGAAAGTGTAAAAACAAGATGTTGAAGTTGAGTTAAAAGAAAAAAAAAACATTGTATTCAAGAAATTTTCCCTTTCTTTTCCTCAGCAATGTGACTTCAACCAATATTATAATTCACAGTCAAGTTTATATTTATTTAGTATCTAAGGATATGGTCTCAAAAACATGTTTGCTTTAGGTTTTAGATGAAGGTGAATTTGTCATTAGAGATGACACATATGTTAGTGCTAATGATGCCCTTAGCTCGGAGTGTGTTAACATTAATTAGTGATGCTTATATAATAATGTTTATAAGAATTTATTCTTTATGATTAGAGCTCACTTGCTCAACTAATTTAGGGCAGATATTTAACCTTGCCCCAAAATAACTTCACATAGTATCAGGAAGTGCAAAAACAAGATGCTGAAGTTAAGAAAAGGAGAAAAAAAAAAACATTGCATTCAAAAAATTTCCCTTTTTTTGTCCAGGCAACGTGACTTCAACCAATATTATAGGTCACAATCAAGTGTATATTTATTTAGTATATAAGGATATGATATCGAAAAAGCAATTCTAGATGAATTTGAATTTTTCATTGGAGATGGCACATTTGCTAGTGCTAATGATGCCCTTAGCATGGAGGGCATTAAAATTAATTAGTGATGCTCATATAATCATGTTTAAGATAATTTATTCTTTCTAATCAGAGATCACTTGCTTGAACAGTTTAGGATAGATATTTAACATTGCTCGAAAATAACTTCACATAGATTCATGAAATGCAAAAACAAGATGCTGAAGTTGAGTTAAAAGAAAAAAAAAACATTGCATTCAAGAAATTTCCCCTTTCTTCTCCTCGATAATGTGATTTCATCCAATATTATAACTCACAGTCAAGTGTTTATTTATTTAGTATCTAAAGATATGATCTCAAAAAAGCAGATGGTCTAGGTTCTTGATGAAGGTGTATTTGTCATTGGATATGACACATATGCCGATAATAATGATGCCTTTAGCATGCAGTGTGTTAACATTAATTAGTGATGCTCATATAATCATGTTTAAGAGAATTTATTCGTTATGATTAGAGTTTACTTGCACAGACAATTTAGGGCATATATTTAACCTTGCCCCAAAATAACTTCACATAGATTTAAGAATTGCAAAAACAAGATGCTAAAGTTGAGTTAATAGAAAAAAAAATTGCATTTAAGAAATATGCCCTTTCTTTTCCTAGGAAATGTGACTTCAACCAATATTATAGCTCAAAGTTAAGTGTATATTTATTTAGTATCTAAGGATATGATCTCAAAAAAGCAGATGCTTTAGATTCTAAATGAAGGTGAATCTGTCATTGGAGATGATACATATGTTGGAGCTAATGATGCCTTTAACTTGGAGTGCGTTAACATTAAGTAGTGATGCTCATATAATCATGTTTAAAAGAATTTATCATTTATGATCAAAGCTCACTTGCTAGACAATTTAGGGCAGATATTTAACATTGCCCCAAAATAACTTCACATAGATTCAAGAAGTGCAAAAACAAAATGTTGAAGTTGAGTTAAAAGAAAAAAATACATCGCATTAAAGAAATTTTATTTTTTCTTTTCTTAGGTAAAGTAACATCAACCAATATTATAACTCACAGTCAATTGTATATTTATTATCTAAGGATAGGATCTAAAAAAATGGATGCTTTAGGTTCTAGATGAAAGTGAATTTGTCATTGGAGATGGCCAATATGTTGGTTCTAATGATGCTCTTGACATGGAGTGTGATAACAGTAATTAGTGATACTCATATATCATTTTGTTTTTGAAATTTTTTTGATATTTGAAAGAAATATTGATGTTGGCAAGTTATGTAACAAATAAAATCAATTACTAATTGTTTGTTAGCCAAAATATTTATTTTGATTTCTTAGCAATCAAGTATGTAGCATGTAAATATATAATTAACTTGGGTTTGGTATGAGAAGTATGCATTTCATTTTATAATTCCATTTTTTTTAAAATGAGAACTAAAGGCACGCTCCATAGTGGTATGTAGTGATAAATATTGAAGGTTAAACAACTTTTTGCAATCTTTTTATCTTAAGTGAGATTTTTTAAATGATATATCGTGATATAATACATAGATATGATACCCTTTCTAGTTGAGTACCCACCACCAATTAAGTAGTACTTGTAAGGTTGATGTCAATTATTCATTTATAAAACTAGCATAACCTATTGTACTGCACAATTTTTTAAAAAATGATATCACTTCATTTACATCATATTAATGCAATTGAAATTAAATCCCTGATAGATATTAGATAGATGCCATCCACATTGAATATTCCACCCATGATTATGCCATTATAATTCTCTATTAAGTTAATGTTATGAGAAAAAAATCAAAAAGCCATTCTAGCATGAATATTTGAAGCATTTTGAGATCATCGGATGATCATCCATCACTATCATTCAATCTCTCCAATTGACACTAAGTGAGTTTAGGGCTAGAAATGAATAGAGGTTTTGACAAGTTATTCATTGCTCAACTAGATCAAATCTCATTAATGATCATTTGATTAACTAATCCATTGAGCACCAACAATTTCATAAATAATGGTTTACTAAATAAACAATGTTGAATAACTTATTATTTAGATCATTTATGTTCATGAATAGTATCATTTATAACTCGTGAACCAGCATGATTATAGCTTGTTCATGAAAATTCAGTTTAAATATTTATTTTTCCAGTTTAATTAGCATTTTTGGACACGACTTGTGCATTTTTTTCCTATAAACAACTTGTATAAAGCTCAAATAAAAATTGATTAAAGCTTAATTATAGCTCATTTATTTTGTTAAACAAGCTACTCATTAATAAGCTTAATAATTTCTATATGAATCAAGCTTGTTGAGCTTTTCCTGAGCTCGAAAATAATATTTATAAACTAGCACAAGCTCAAACATAAACTTAAAAGCTTAAATCGAGCTCAAACATGCGCTTAATCAACGTGCTCGAGCTTGAACATACATCTACTCAACTCGACTTGATTCTCAATATCACGTTGTCAAAATATAAACCCCAAAATTTTAATAAAATCATCATTCAAATGAAAGAATCCAAAAATTTGAATTCATTTTAACATAAGATTTCAATTATTTTTCATGTCATATATGATTACAAGAACAAAAAAGCTTATTGATTTCTTGATTGTCATGCTCATCTAATGAGATGATATATTATTTTTAATATCATATTTACCCTCCCAAATCAAACATTTAAAACTTATGTGATATTAATATCTTAAAAACAAGCATTTAAGNTAGAATTTATGATTGTGTAGATTGGCCACCCAACTTTACCTTTGTGTTTTTGCTGGAGCATTTTTATATATTGTGCTCTATCCAAAATGAATAATGCTCGTAATGCACATTGGCTATTATGCTGACTAAAACACCTTTTTGTTGCCCAAGAAAATATGCTAGAATAAGATACCAAGTCTTCATTTTGGAAAACATGATGGTTAAACAAATAAGAAAAATCTTGGCCGACCAAATTAGCTGACCATAGGCTGACATGCACTGCTAGATCACCATGGATATTTGTGAATTCACAGACTTGTAAAGCTTTTGCTTTGTGTGAAATATTTAAAACAATCATGAGATAAAATGACATCTTTTTATAATTAGTTTATTTATCTCTAATTTAGCCTAAAAGCTGTGACGGGTTCATGTATACACCCAAGCCAACATACATGGTTAGGGGATGCCTCTCGNTGGGTGAGTGGCTTTACACTTAGAGACAAAATGCTAAATGAATATATCCGTGATAGGGTTGGTGTAGCTTCTATGACGATTTTACACTTAGAGACAAAATGCGAAATGAATATATTCGTGATAGGGTTGGCGTAGCTCCTGTTACGGATCAAAATTAGAGAAAGTCGTCTTAGATGGTTTGGTCATATTAAACGTCGACCATTAGATGATCCGATTAGGGAAGTAGATGTTTTAGATTCGACTTGTGTTAAGAAAGGCAGAGGTAGACCTAGGAAGACTTGGGCTTATTGAATTAAAAATGATCTTAATTTACTAGAGCTAAATGAAAATCTGACACTAAATTGGACTCAATAATGGTTAAAAATGATCTTAATTTACTAGAACTAAATGAAAATATGACACTAAATAGGACGCAATGGTGAAAAATGATTCATGTAGCCGACCCCACGTAGTGGGATTAAGGCTTTGTTGTTGTTGTTGTTATTGTTGTTAGCATAGTGTTTATTTATTTCAATATGCGTCATTTTATCACGTTGCTTGGGAATATTTGTCTTTTTTATTGTTGACCTGCTGTCATAATAGAGTTTTGTATGTCATTCCAATCGATTTTTTATAAAAAAAAAGAGAATTTCAACTACAATAGCTCACACTTTCTTTGTTCTGCTGGTCTAAATTCAGCTTTTGTATTTAGACCTTCCCACTATATTTTTATTTTTTGTTTCTCCATATGACAAGTTCCTTAAAAGTTGTACAATTTTTGGAGGTGGATCTCATGTCTATAGGTGAGACTGCAAAACATCATCTATGTAGGTTTCAAGTTTCAAATTTGTGTTTCTTCTAGATAAAATTCCTTTTTCGGGATTAATTTTCATGTATTGAAGAATTCGTNATATTTCTAATATCGATAAGATCTTGTAATTAGATTTCCTCTAATTAAGTTTCATAATATCAATTATCCTAATATACAACCATTAGACTTAATACTTTTCATAACACTCTCCCATAAGCTTGAACATATTATCCTAGTTTGTTACAAATATAAGTGACTCTAGCTTCATTAAGGGCCTTTATGAAGATCTTCTCTAGTTCTTGCCCAATTCTTACATGAGCTGCAGAATTTAAATTTTGTTGAATCTTTTTACAAACAAAATGACAATTTATCTCAATGTGCTTAGTTCGTTCATGAAAGATAGGGTTTGAAGCAATATGAATTGCAGTTTGGTTATCACACCACAATTTTGTTGGAACTGTCATTTTAAAACTCATTTCAACCAAGAATTAGGAGACCCACATCTAATCGCATGAAGCTTGTTCCATTTCTTGATATTCAGATTCTAAATTGGATCGTGGCACTACATTTTATTTCTTACTCTTTTACGAGACCAAATTACCACCAACAAAAACACAATATCAAGTAATGATCTACGACCAATCTGGGAACTTGCCCAATCTACATCAGAGAAACATTCAATATTTCTATGCTCATGGTTCTGATATAGAATCCCTTTTTTCAGGAGCTCCTTTGAGGTAACATTAGTATCTATTCTAGAGCTGACCAATGATAGATTGTGGGGGAAGACAAACTTACTTATAGTACTAACTGAATACGTAATGTGAGGCGAGTCACTATAAAGTAGCTTAATTTTCCCACTAACTTTCTATATTGTTCAGGATCATTAAGGCTCTTCATTTTTGGTAAGTTATTGATTGTAAAGCATTAGGGCAATGTATGGTTTGACCCTCAATTTTTTGTTTCTGCTAACAAATCCAACACATTTTTCCGTTGAGATAAAACGATACCTTTCTCAATCCACAATACCTCAACCCTCAAGAAGTACTTCAAGGAACTCAGATCTATAGTGTTGAACTGATTTCAAAGAAATAATTTTAATGATAAGATTCTATGCACATTGATTCAAATAATAATAATGTCATTAACATACACCACCAACAGAATGATACCAAAAGCACAATATAATAATGATTTTGAAGAAATAATTTTAATGATAACATTCTATGCACATTGCTTCAAATAATAATAATGTCATTAACATGCACCACCAACAGAATGATACCAAAAGCACAGTATTAGTAGAATGCAGTGTGATCACTTTTACTCTTATACATCTCAAACTTTTCTACAGCTTGACTAAATCTTCCAAACAATGCCAGGGGGATTTGCTTCAATCCATATAGTGACTTTCGAAGACGACATACTTTCCTAAACTCCCCTTGAGTAACAAACCCACGTGGTTGCTACATGTATATCTCTTCTAAAAGATCACAATGCATAAAGACATTCTTCACATCAAGCTGGTGTGTGAGCTAATTATTCATTGCAGCCAAGGACAAGAAGAGGTGAACCAATGCCAACTTAGCTACTGGTGAGAATTTGTCCAAATAGTTAATCCCATAAAGTTGAGCATAAGCATAACACAACCAATCAAACTATGAAACGAGCTACAAATTCATTATAATGAAACTTAACTATAAATACTCATTTATTGTCAATACTGTTCTTACCAGAGGGTAATTAAACTACTTCTCAAGTTCAATTTTCAATTAAGACATTCATTCTATCAAGCATCGCTGCCCGCCACCCAGAATGGGATAGGGCTTGTTGAACATATTTGAGGACTCCAACGGAGTCAATGGAAGCAATAAATGAGCAGGAAATAGAAGATAATTGATCATAATTAGCAAAAGAGGAAATGTGATAAACAGATTAACGCTTACCTCTGCGAAGAGCAATAGGTCACTCAAGATTAGCAGAAGAGGAATCCATTGAAGATGATACTGGTGTCGAACTAGAATCAAGGGGGCGAGATCTTATCGAGTATACAATGCTGATATGTGATATAGGCTGAGGTACTGGTGGTGGAAGTAGAGCTGAACTAATGATATGATACATTAGCAACTCATCAAAATCTTGTGAGGTTGACATCAACAGCTATCATGCACTTGTTTCAACAACAACAAAAACAACAAGTCTTTATTCTGCTAAGTGTGGTCGACTACATGAATCCTTTATTCTCTTTGTACTTCTCCACCAAACCTCTCAATAAATGTATAACTTACATAGTAGACCTGTCGGGCATAAATCCAATCTGATTATGAGAAATATTCGTATCACCTGTTAACCTATGTTCAATTACCCTCTCCTAATTTTAAAGTATGGCAAATCAACTTAATTCCTCTATAATTTGCACGCTCTTGTGCATCCCTTTTATTCTTAAAAATGAGGACCAAAATACTCTTCCTCCACTTAGACATCTTTTTAGTTTAAAAATAATTTTAAAAAGTTTAGTAAGTCAAGAAACTCTCAATTCTTCGAAATACTTCCACTTTCATTGGGATATTATTAGGTCATATTGATTTTCACATTTGGTTCTCTTTAAAACCTTCTAAACTTCATTTTTACTAATGCGAAATAAAACATATTATTATTAACGATATTAACGTCACTAGGTTCGATCATATTTTCAGAAACATCATTGAAAAGTTTATCAAATTAGCCCACTCACCTATTTTGAATATCTTCTTTTAAGAAAATCACTTTTTTACTCTCATTTTTAATACACTTTGAGTTAAATCTTTACTTTTATGTTCTCTTTATTTGGCTAGTTTTTACATATATTTTTCACCCTCTTTAATATCTAATCTATTATAAAGATCGCTAAAAACAAAATTTTTAGCATCATAAATTGTTCTCTTAGGCTCCTCACGAGTCACCTTATATTTTTTTCAATTCTCCAAGCTTTTACATTTAAACTAATTTTTATAACACCTCTTATATTTTATCTTTTCTTGCATATTATTATTTAACCATCAACGATTTTTATTTATAACAGTTTTTTTTTTATTCTCCAAATATTTCTTTTGTCACTTGTTTAATAGTTTTTGTTATTTTCTGCCACATGGAATTTGCTTCTTCATGAACATCTAAATATGAAAATCTTGAAGTTTATTTATAAAAATAATTTTATTCGTGTCTTTTAGGTGCCCATCTAATTCTATGACAATGATTTCTAATATTTTTTATCTTACAACTCATCTTAAAATCTAAAACTATTAATCTATGTCTAGTACTTAAATTTTCACTTGAAATGACTTTACAATCTTTACATTCTATAAGAAAGTAATTAATTTGTTTTTTATTAGATTCATTATTATAAGTAATAATATGCTCAGTTTTCTTAAATAAAGTATTAGTAATAATAAAATCAAATGCTAAAGCGAAATCTAATATAGTTTTACCTTCTTCATTAATCACTCTAAAACTGTAGCCACCATTAATATTTCTAAAATTTTCTACCACTCTACCAACATGTACATTTAAATCTCCCTCAATAAATTTTTTTCTTCAAGATGTATCATTTGTATTAATTTTCTGGGTCATTTTAGAATTTTTTTTAATAACTTATATCTGAACCTACTTGAGGAGTATAAACACTTATAACATTAAAAATCTTAGTATCAACAACAACCTTAAAGGCTATAATACTATCTCCAATTCTATTTATTTTTTCAATATTATCTTTTAAACTCCTATCTATAATTACATCTACACCTTTTCTAGTACGCTCTTACCTAAATATCAAAGTTTAAAACTTATGCTATGAATTTCCTTAGCCTTTTTTTTCAATCCATTTAGTTTCTTGAATAGATAAGATATTTATCTTCCTATGAACCATAATATCAACTAATTTAATTATTTTACTTATGAGAGTGCCTATATTCTAATATCTTATTCTAATAGTATTTTCATAGAATTTTTTTTTTTACTTGCATCCATCCTTAATATGAGAACCCTTGCTTATTTGATACTGCACCCGGGCACCGGCGCAGCGGCTCTTGTACACTTTTCACTGTATTCAGATCCTACAACATGTCGCCTTCATGGAACGCTCTAGTATTTACATAATTATTTAAATGATTCATGTCATGATCATGCACCTGTTTAAAATGGAAATAATATTGATACCTTTTTCTTTAAATGAGTATATTAGAAAGACACCTTAGTGACTTAAGGTCTAGTTTAGAAACCTGTAGATGAGTGTCACGAACAAAACAAGTACACTCAAACATACGTGATTCAAAAGGAGATAGATAGTTAGTTGGAAAAAGAATTTGGTAGGGTATCTGGTTCTGTAAAATAGTAGACATTCATTTGATTGATAAAAAAACATGCAATAGAAACTATATCAACTCATAATTGTTTGGGTACATTAATTTGAAACAAATGAGCTCTAGTTGTCTCAATAAGATGTTTATTTTTTCTTTCAACTACTACCTTTTGGGATGGAGTATCAACAAATGATTGCTAGTGAAACATCCTGTTTTATGTAATGCATGTTTGAAAAATTGCAGAAAAAATATTCTTTATCATTGTCACTTCTCAGAATATTAACTAAAACATTGAATTGTGTTTTAATTTCATCACAAAAGGATTGGAAATGTGACAGTAACTCAAATCGAGATGTCTTAAAGTATAACCAAGTCATACGGGAAAAATCATCCACAAAAGTGAAAAAAATATTGAAATTCATTAGTTGAGATAAGACAATATTCTCATACATCAAAATGAACCAACTCAAAATCATGAAAAGTTCTTTTATTAAATTTATGAACATACGACAAATGATGGTGTTTATCAAATTGATACGAGTCACAATCTAAATATGATAGTTACTAAAACTAAGGATATAACTTTTTTAGCAATGATAGTGATGTATGTCATAATTAATCATGGGCCTCAAATGGAGATAAGTTACTGGAATAAACTATGGGTCGAGATAGTCTATTATACAAAATATATATCCTCCCTCACCGTGATTCTCGTCCTTTACCAATAATCTTCGTCGTACGATCCTAAAATAAACAATGGCTGGGAATTAATAACATACAACAATTAAGAGTACATGTGATCTTGCTAACATAGACAATATTAAACAAGAATTGAGGTAAATTAAGGACAAACGTTAAAGGTAGTGTAGGTGTAACATTAATGGTGTTCGAACTAATAACATTGAAGGTAGATCCATTGTTAAGTTCACGGAAAAAAGATATTTATAAAAGGTGCAAAAGAAAATGATCCATTGTGTGGAAGAGAAAGAAGATAAGTATCATTGTTACCTGCTCAGTAAGGGCAGTGACAGAGGGAGATTTCTTGGATGCTTACTGAAATTAGTTGAATTTAGCATGTTCCTCTGCAAAAAACGAGATAGTATTACTTTGAGAGGTCTTATTAGTAGTAACAATGTGAGTTGGCTGTGATCTAAATCCCTTCTGAATCTTTTTAGCAACTTTTGGCATGTTTTCTTCGTATGAGCCTCATGCCAGTAGTAGCAAACTACCATTGAGCCTTGATTCACAAAATTTGAAGTTCCACTTTCATAATTATCCCGAGACTGAGGTTTACTGATGTTTGCATTTTTTTGGCTAGTAAGAGCACTAAGCTGTTGTATGGATGAAATTTGAGATATTTGAATAATACACAACACTGTTATAGGCTTACCTCAAAATAGTAACTCCAGAGCTGGATAAGATTTGTGATTTGACACTTTCATATTATGAGTTGAGGCCAATTAGAAAACTCATAATAGCCATTTGTTCTCTTTGAGCTTGTTGACTATGAACATCAATATTGAAAGTCAATAGGGCATTTAATTCTTCATAAATGCATTTAAAGTGCATACACTACATGTTAAGTGATTGATCATATTGTTCAGCTCAATACAACTTCTTGCTTACATGAAATATTTGAGAAATATTTTCTTTTCTAGAAACAAAAACACCAGGTCCTTCATCGCACTATAACACAGTCACAATAAGTAATATAACCAGATTGATTAGGTTTGATGAAGTTCCGTATTTTTAAAAGTTGGGCATCCACTATCATACACTCAAAATAATTTGAATCAGTCTCAGTTGGGGGATTATTAATGAGGCGACTCTCTTGAGAAATATTTCTTAGATAGAGTCTCACAGGTTTGTTCCAATAAAAATAATCGATGCTTTATCTGTAATCTCAGCCACTGATGAAACTAAACCTGTCACATTTTTTTTTTCACCAGCCATGTTTATCACAAAATATTCAAGGAGTCCTCAACTCAACGACACTATTGAGACATTCAATGGAGATGCAATCAAACCTATAGTCGAACTCAATCTTTTAAGGGACGCAAGAGCAACCCCTCCCCTTATGGCAGTTGAGGCCCTGAATTGCTTCCAGACGTTCAATGGAGATGCAATCGTACCTATAGTCGAACTCAATCTTTCAAGGGACGAAAGCACAACCCATCCCCTTATTGTAGTTGGGGCCCTGAGGCTAACTGATGGAGCTTGAGCAGACGAAGTTGAAGACAAAGACGGTGCAATCGATGACGAAGCATATGAATTGCTTCTAGACGAAAACGAAGCATATGAATTGCTTCCAGATGAAGACGAAGCATGTGAATTGCTTCCAAACGAAGATGAAGATGAACCCAACGAAGAAGTTGAAGTAGACGAAGCTTCGACCAATGCCCTAATCCCGTCGCAAGAAAAAGAGAAAGCTTTGATTAGTGTCGTCGTGACCACACGATACAGACAAAACTGTCTTAATGGAAAACGACATAGACGGTCATGAGTTAAGGCTGCACTTGGTTCGATGAACGACACAGAAGATCAAAGAGAAAGCTTCAATGGGCAAGACAATGTAGGTTTTTGCAGGCCAAAGACGAATGCCGCAACGATTGATGCCGACGAAGATGATTGACATGGGTCAAGACCCCACTCGGGTGTGGGGAATGAAGCTGAACAAAGGAGGGCGACTTGTCGTGCATAGCTCTGTGCCATATGACGGAAAAACTTTATTATTCCTCAATTGAAAGAATATGTTACATATTTATATACACTCCTATTTTTATAGATTAAGAATATTTTTAATATGGAAAAGTTCCTGTAATTAGATCTCCTCTAATTAAGTTATTTAATATCAATCTTTTTAATATACATCCCGTAGATTTAATACTTGACATGACAACACAACACTTTGATGTCATAAATCTATGCACGAAATGAAAATGTGTATTATACTTGTAAAAAGTTGCTAATAATTGTATTTTTGATGTGATGTTAAAATTTTGAGTGTTACGTATGTCAATATGAAATTTTAGGTGTTAGAGATGTAAACATATAAGTATTATGTGGTATGTATCTAAATGCCTCAATATAATAATAGAGTATGGTTTTTCATTACAACTGCTCTTCATTGCTTTCAATCATGCCCGAGGGTAACTTGGTGCCCAATCTTTCTTTGAAGTTGATAAGCATCATAGATTTTCCTCTTAAGCATCATTTAAACAGTTTACTCATGTATCTTTTATATTGTTATTAGTTTTTTTTCTTTTACTCATACTGCTTTTGCTGCCATATGATTTAGTGAAGCATAAAGCTTTTTAGTTTCTTTGATTCATTGCAGATTCATGAGTGAGAATCTTTATATAGTTGAGGTCTCCAACCTCTCGCCAAATGCTACAGAGAGAGATCTTTACGATTTCTTTTCTTTTTCTGGTGTTATCGAGCACATAGAGATTATCAGGTGAGAGTACTCTACAATCTTTGTAAGATTTTCCAGTGTTTCCTTGGCACATGAAATTATTTGTGCATGCTCAGCATGCATTTTGTATGGGTACGCCTATTAGACACGTAAACATAGGGCTTATTTGTGCATACGCCTATTTGGGATTTTTTTAATTTTTAATTTTTTCTTTTATTTAAAAAACATGTTTGTTTAGCATATTTTTCATATATTTTTATTTTAAAAACATACTTGTTTAGTGTATTTTTCATATATTTTTATTTTTTATTTTCAAAAACAAATTATCTTATTTTTAAAAACACTTAAAAACATTTAAAGTTGTTTTGAGTGTTTTAATAACAACTAAACATGTTATAACATAACAAACATGTTTTATTTCAAGCAAAAGCATTAAAAAGAAAAAAAAAAGATCCCAAATGGCTCCTTATGATACATGCATGCAAACCACCCAATTGAATTTAGAGGAGGATCTTGAAACAAACTAGATTTATTTTGGGATAGTCAAAAAACGAATAGAATTATGATAGTGCGCCGAAAAGATGTTTAAGCTTTAGGGTAATAGATGTATGTTAAATTACATGAAGAAGCTTCTGTTCGCTTTAACAAAAAAAAAAAAAAA
>JXCR01140126.1:0-27089 GCA_002079205.1 Phalaenopsis hybrid cultivar | reverse complement strand
AAAATAATAATAATAATAAAACACTCTATTCATATCTATTTACTTATCTAGCTAAACTTCGATCTTTTACATACATACCACCTTATCTATGCTTGAAATGGTGTTTTCACTTTTTAAAAGTTAATATAGAACTATATTGTTGATGTGATATGAATGATTTTGGTGGCGTAAATGTAAATGCCCCTAACAAAAACAGTTGGATGGTATTCGATTTTTGAAATAAACCCAGCGCAAACGAATTTTAAATTAGTTCTTGCAAAGGCATCTTGCTCGAGAAGTTTGTCAACGTGCCATTGAGGTAAATTCTAAGCATCAAGGCCCTTATATGATGCTTAACTTTTAAAATAGAAGGAAGTTTACTGCAGAAATTGATAAAAGGAAAAGAGGGCTACAAATGTTTACCTTACAAAGAAAACAAATGCACCCATACACCGTATTTCTTTTATGTGGTAAAAATACTATTGAAGACCCACAAATAGTGTTGTCAACCCAATAAATTGTTTGTGATAAAGAGAAGATAAATTTTGACCAAATTAAAAAATAAAAATAAAAAAGCTGAGAAGAAGAGCAATTCATCTTCTTTCCTCATGCGTTGGCTTTTATAAACGACCTCTACTTTGAGTTGGTTTATGCCAGTAATAAACCCAAAAAACTCAAATTTCATTAGACAAGCACACTTGCATCAAATGTTGGTTATTAGATAAAAAAGAATTTACAGAACTTTAGATCATTTTCATGGTATCATTTTGATTCATCTATTGGTAAATCTTTGGGAAAAGCTTGAACGCATTAGGTACACCCTTTATAAATGTGACATTTGGTCTAATACTTTTGGACTTAAAAATAAGATTTGGGTTTTGTTACAATTAGAAAATGAAAGATAACATTTTTTTTTAATTATAGGTGCGAGACTAAAAGATAGATTTCTAATCTATTTATAAGAAAGGGTTTCAGATATTTTAGTATGCATTTCTTTAACCATGAAATATGAGTAGTCTATATGAGTTGAAATCATGTTAATTTTGTTTTATTTTTTTTTTTTTTTATGAAGGTGAGGATCTTAATTTTTGTTTGACTTTAGCGAATTTCTATATTTTAGTATTAATTAACTTAAGTTATGCAGAATTGGCAATTTAATAAAATTTTAGTTCGCAGGATAACCAATGGCGTGGTTATAAATCATTTTTGATTTTCGCTTTCAAATAAGTTTTTTAGCATGTTTTGATGGGCGTCTTGTTACATGTATATATTGATGTTGGCTATTGTGTACCTTATTATGAATTCACAAATATGTGTAGAAGAGCATAACTTTGCATGTGATAGTAAGTATATAGGTGTATATGAATTAGCATTTTCTACAAAAAAAAAAAAGAATTACTAGTATATCTTTCTTTTTAATTTTAAATGATCTAAAAATGACTTGAGTTTCACAACTTCTCTGCAATCCTTTATGAAAGCATATGTTGGTGAGTGTGAACTAATAGGGATAAAAATTTGGCTCGTTTAACAAACAATCATACCCAATGTTCAACCCAAAAATTTAAGCATTCGAGCAAGGCCCAATCATTTGGTATTTTTGAATTTTTTTTTCATATTATCTATAAGAATAAACCCAAAGCTTCACAATGCTTAACAATCTTCCTCTCATATGAGAGTTTACTAAATCATCTATTATTCTCCCACAAATGGAAGCTTTATTAATTATTATATACCAAAAACTCAATTTTATGGATGCACTTTGTGAGTCCCCTCTGTTAAACTTCGCATAACCTCGATAGAACCCACCATTATATATGAACCTTTCAATTTCATTAGTACCATTAGCTTTGATACAATTTTTTAGGGAATGTAAGCTTAAGGTGTGCCGAGTTGGGCTTGATCATGCATTAATGGTCAAACACATTTTTAACTCAAAAGCATAATAGGTCTATTGGTGGTGATCAATCGGTTACAATTTTTACACCATTAGTCTTTTGAAATATCATTTGTGGCACATTGATTTGTGCTAACAAAAATAAGAATGGAAATTATATGGGAAATCCAATTTGAGCTAATAAAAAAAGTGAAACNGGAGAAAAAGGATTCATGTAGCCGACCCCACGTAGTGGGATTAAGGCTTTGTTGTTGTTATTGTTGTATTTGGCATAACTCCTGTGTTTAGTCTCAGTTGAACATTTGAACTTTGAACCTCACTTTTTTTTAGTTCAATATCTAGTCCAACTTTCAGAACCTTGACCAACTCTCCTTAATCATGATTCCACATCTCAACCAACGAAGAACTCAACTTCTCACCTTCTCTCTCTACATCTTATCTCAACCTCTACAAAAGATTAATAACTAACTAGTGTATGTAGAAACATGGGCTATCGAGATGGCAAAGAAGTTTTCAGGATCCATCTTGTAGTTGTTTCCACGTTGGTCGTGCAAACTCCACAATGGCACCTAACAAAGTATGTCTTACTTCCTTCTTAAGTTCAAAAATCCTATAAAAAGTATGATTTTAAAAACCGGACCGAACAGACCGATTCGATCGGTTCAACTGTGAATCGGTGATTTAGTTGGTTCTGTCCAAACTCAGAACTATTTCTGCATAAAATCAAGATTGAAATAATCAAAATTGTGGTTGAACCAGTGGATCGGTGAAAAAAATGTCTGAATTCCAAAGAACCGGTCAATTCAAAAATTATCCAATTTTAACATTTTGATTTTGAACAATGGCCAGTATTAATATTTAAATTAAAAACAGAGAAAATGTCATGTCTTAAATTTATTATTTAGAATATATTCAAAATAATCAAAAGTGTCTTAAATTAAAATATTATTTGTTGAATCAATAAAAATGATATTAATAAAAATGAAATTATTAATTTATCGTTTTGGAGTACTTCAAATACTGTTGTTAAGTGTTGTAAATCTTCCTCTTTTGAATGATTGTATACCAGTATATCATCAAAATAGACTACGTCGAACTTCCCGATGAGATTGTGAAATGTCTGATTCATTAATCTCATGAAAGTGTTGGGTGCATTTGATAGACCAAAAAGCATAACTGTCCACTCGTATAGTCCATCTCGTGTCTTGAAGGTGGTGTTCCATTCTTCGTCTGGTCTCATATGTATCTGGTGGTATCCACTGTGTAGGTCGATCTTTGAGAACGA
This sequence comes from Phalaenopsis hybrid cultivar, assembly GCA_002079205.1. Classification (NCBI taxonomy): domain Eukaryota; kingdom Viridiplantae; phylum Streptophyta; class Magnoliopsida; order Asparagales; family Orchidaceae; genus Phalaenopsis; species Phalaenopsis hybrid cultivar. The sequence goes on along the minus strand of JXCR01140126.1, from coordinate 23,931 downwards.
AGTGGCTCCGTGTAATTGGTCCAAGAGGTCGACTAGTCGAGGAATATGGAATCAATATGTGATAGTTATTTTGTTGTTAGCTCCAATATTGATACACATCCACCATGATCCATCTTTCTTGGGTACCATTAGGGCGGGCGGGCACGGCGCACAGACTTTATACTTTCTCTAACTAGCCCACTAGTGATGAGATCTTGCACTTGTCGTTGTAATTCCTCGTATTTTGTCAGTCTGAGCCTATAGATAGGTAGATTTGGTATGACTGATTCGGGTATCAGGTCTATTGCATGTTAAATGTCCCTCAGTGGTGGTAGTCTAGGCAGACTTTCTGTCATGACATCCTGGAAGTCTTGTAGTAGAGGTTGTAGGTGTGATGGTATTAAGTTTTCTTCCTCGGTGTTGTTGCCATCAGTGTCATCAGTGCTTGTTGAATTGAATGCATGAACGTAGCACTTGAAGCAATTGTTTCATCAGTATCGTTTCCTCTAATGTCTTTACTTGGTAGTAGTACGATGTGTTTGTCATCTTTCTTGAATGAGTACGTGTTTTTAATCGATCATGTTGAGCTTTACGATCGTATTTCCAAGATCGTCCCAGTAGAATATGGCATGCGCCCATGGGAACGACATCACAACATACTTGTATATTGAGAACTCAACGAGGCATTGTTGATCCACGCAGATTTCAATCCCTTTTTTCAGCCAAGTGAGGGAATAGGGTTGGGGATGTTTTTGTGTGGGTAATTCTAACTCTGTCACCATTAATGTCGATACGATATTTTCACAACTGCGACTATCAGTTATCAGGCTACAAACTTTACCTTTAAGTGTACGCTTTGTACGAAAGATGTGTCGTAGTCATGACTAGTTTTGTGTTGGTTCTGATTGTAAAACTCATCATATGACAAGTAATTCACCTTCATCCTCTGGGAGTTGAAGTGCCTCTTCGACATTTGCTTTTGCTTCTTCATTCTCGCTTTCCTTCATGACACCTTGATTTGTAAAAGAAACAAGCTTATGGGACAGTCGAAGGAGATGTGGCCAAAAACATAGCATCTAAAGCACTTTCTAGTTGGCATTGGCCATGATGAGCTACCTTTTTCGGGTTTCTTGCTGCTTAGATCAATTTTTGCATTCTTGGATGTATGTTTTCCCGTTCCTGGCGTGCCTTTCGGTAGGTGTAACTTGGGGTTGACTTGTATGAGGATTGCTGTCAGAAGAAAGACTCTATTGCCTTTCAACTTTCAGAGCTAAGGTTTGGACGTCACTCAGTAACCACAAGGGTTGTAGTTGAACTACATTCCTAGTGGCGGGCTTCAGGCCTCTAAGATAGCAGGCGATGGTATGCTCTTCTTGTTCGACCAATTCGCACTTCAATTGCAACTGATCGAATTTGGTTGTGAATTCCTCTACAGACATCTCTCTGTTGTAAGTTGTGGAGCTTCAGGAATTTCGGAGACCTCTAGAATGCGGTGAGTGGACTGCGAAGCCGCAGGTGGTTGCAGTTGTGGCGACTGGAAGGACAGCAAGATGTTGCAAACTCCCTACAGTGAAGCTGCTTGGGGAATCAACCGACTATTTGGCTGGCGGGGAGGTGGTCGAAGGTGACTGGAACGTTAGCGACTCCGAGACAGCTGGTTGCGGTCAAAATGGCGAAGATAATCACCACCTCGGACGGAGTTACAGCCTGAGCACCTTCCTCATTGTCAGATACAACCCTCGAAAAAGAAAAAAATAAGACAAAACTGAATTCCGATTTCAAAAGTAAGATTTTTACCCTATATACAATAACTCCTATTTATCTTAATTTTTGGAAACATTAAAATCGAAAAGGAATGATATCATATTTCAGAATTTAGGCAAGACTTTTAAAATAGGGAAGGAAATAAAATCAGATTTCAGATCTAATGTAAGGGTTTTAAAATTACAAGAAGAATAAAATTAGATTTTGGTTTTTAGGAAATGTTTAGGGAGGCAAGAAAGGAAATAAAGAAAAAATAAAGACGTAGAAGGAAGGTGCAGTGGGGCCCCCCATAAGGGGACCGGCCAGTCCAACTGGGTTGGACCTACGCCCGGTCGGCCCCCCCATAAGCCTGGCATCAAAGACATTAAGCATTGTAAAATCATAGTGATTATCCTCCACCAATTCTCTCCATTCGTGCTTTCAATGACAGAGAAACTAACTAATTTAATATTTACATGTCATATAATGAGACTATTTAAACAAGTCAAAAGGCATTTTAATAATTTCAAGTTATAGATAATTGCAATACTTTTCTAAATTTGCATAAAAGACTATCTAGGTTTTCATAAAATTGTAGTAATACCAAGGACAAGCATTAAAAATTAGTTATGAACAAAGATAAAAAGTAACAAGAATATCTCCAACCCCAGTATACCAAGTTTGACCTCTAGCACACTAAAAACTAACCTAGTTTGTTGCATGTAAAATGTGCAAACATATTGAGTATTACTATGTCGCCTTAATCACCTTAAATAGCGTTCAAGGAGAGATAACCCCTCATGGATAGACTTAGAAATCATGCAAAAGAAACAATTATTTTAGTGTAAAAATAAACATGACAATGCATCAATAGATGTATTAATGTATTGTAAAGCATGTCAAAGCATTAAACCAATCCATTATGGGTTCTTAGAATAGAAAACCATGGAACATATATGCGCATGAAAACAAGTCACAATCATCGGCAATTATGCTAATGCACTAAGAACATGCTACTGCATCAAAAAATGTGCCACTACACTTGAGCCTTCAAATGGTCCCAAATCTATGCATGGGCCCAGATGATTTGGGATGTAAGCCCCATCTTTCAAAATCAACTAAAGAAGAATAAATTGTCTTTCAGGCTCCCTAAATTAGATTAGCTTAGAGGTAATAGGTTCATTAAATTGGTCTCCATAGGTGTATCAAATACTCATCAAAATAAACCTTAATCACTCATATGCAAAAGATATCTTATCAGGGTGGGCCAAATTCAAACAAGCTTAACTCGTTGATCTCTTCATAAGACAACCCATAAACCAAGTGATTTAGTCATCTTTAAATAATAGAGCCAAATGTTTGTTATGGACTATAACTTCATAGCAAAGATTAAAACACACAATCCACATATAAAACCAAATATATGCTATGGCATCATCTTTATAAGGTAAATTAAGTTTCACTCGTATAAAACTTAATAGGTCATAACATATCTACAAGTCACCATCAGTCATGTTCAATGCCTTTAAACCACAATTAACAATTTTTTGTGCTTATGAGCCCCTGAACCTATTTGTATGGCTCCAATAAATAAACCAGGGCTCCACCTCGAGTGGTCATGCCCTTGGTATATTAAACTACGACCCTCTCTCAACACTAAGTATCAAGGCTCTATGTTTTCAAAATCAAGTCAACCAAACCATTATGTCTTATATGTTGTGCTTTGAGTCAAACTAAAACTTGTAGACAATTAATAGTTATTTCAAGTCCTTGAGCCATTATAAGTCATAGATAGTACCTCTAAACTATAAGTGGCCAATATTATAAATCTTTGAACTACTCAGCCTAGTTCAAATAGCAATCTATCTACTAATGAATGAGCTGCCATAAATCACAACGCACAAATTTGAGGTACAGTTTCACCCTATAATACTCGGGATACATGAGATGTCACTATCCATAGTTATTGATCAGAATGTTACGGCTCAAAATACTTAGATATTGATATATTAAATTAAAATAATATAATAATATCATATCAATAATGCATGTTTGATACTAAGAAACCTCATAAATTGAAAATGCAGCTTGGACCCTTAGATAACCTCAACCTTAGATCTAAATAAATCATGATTCATAAACCAAGGAGGGAACTCTAATTAAATTAAACCTAATATACCTCGAGATATGTATGAGTTCTCAATATTGTTGAGAAAGTTGGAGAGGGGGGCCCTACTTGAGCAATAATAAGCCAGACAATAGGAACCATAACTAGTCATCGCCAAGAGCACAAAGTTGTATGACGATAATAATCAAAAATGCAAAATATTTATACAATGATAATTACCCCGAAAGTTGATATTTTAATTGAATTATAGTTTAATATAGCTTTTTAATTTATTTTAGTTTTTGCTAGGTGATGTATCACCGTACCAAAGATGCTACCCAATTATGCAAGTTTATTGTGATTAGTAATTTAGTCCACATCCTACTATGGCTAAGAAGACTTCCTTGTATTTGATCCCTATAGCCAATCTCTTATTTTTCATCTACAACTACCTTTGGCTTTCCAATGTTATGCAACTTTTTGGCACTATCTTTGATTGGTCCCTTATTTAGTCATCTATAGCTATTTACAACATTCTTCAATTTCATCACATGTATCTGAAGGATTTTGCATATTCATCGATGAATTCTATGTTATAGATATCCATTATTATGCCATTACCTCACAAGATTTGGTGATTGTTATGTCGGTGACTTCCTTAAGGGCCATTTAGTTTTTATTATTTATTATTGGTTGGTATAAATAGGGCTTAATAGTTTAGGCTTAGGATTATGCATGAGATTAGGTCTTGTATCTTAGAGTTAGGGTTTGGGAGAGATTTCCTACCTCTCGAATTGTAGGTGCTTATCTTTATATATTTGTGTTGTGTTTGGTGTTCGTGAAATAAAATTATTTTTTGCACTAATTTCTTTGTGGAAATATGCGTCGATTCCTATCAGTGACATTCCAAAACTTTTGCAATTGGTGGAAAGAAATTTTCACTTGGTTTTGAAATTCTAAATAGGAGCTAAAACATGCACAAAAAATCATTAATGGATGGATATTTTTTTTAGTTAGATTTCCAACCCCTGCTTATGGAATTCAACTTTCAATCAAGTGAAAGACTTGAAAAATTTCAAAGAAGGGTTATTTCCTTCTAAAAGCATGAGGTTAAATTTCTAGTAGATTGTTTCTATTTTCTCCATTTTTCTACTCTTCTAAGTTCAACATTTTCGATATCATTTGAAAGTAGGATTGTGTTTGAGTTTCAATCATGCCTATTGCTTTCTTGGTCCTAATTCTCATCATTAATTTATAGATGGCCATTGGTTTTTTTCATGTAAATTTATTTTCAGAATACTTTTTTATTTTTTTTATCAAAGCAATCAACAATTGTTTTGAAATAATGTTTTGTGGTGTTTAACGCTTTATGTTTATATCTCATATTTGTGCCGCATTACAAACCCTATACCCTAAAAAGACCAACATCAAATTTGGTATTAAAGCAAGTTAATGCCATAATGTCAATTAAAACAAGGCGAACAACAAAACCATTTGATAGATCAGCGTGGTTGTGCTATTCTTAAGATTACACAAAAAATAATAATAATTAATCAGGTTGACATTTAAAACAAAACAAATAAGAAAAAATTGTGAATAATTTAGAAGAACTAAAATTTTGGAAGCATTTCATTCTCAACCCAATGGACAAAAAGTTAATTTCAATCTTAAGATGAAAAACCTAATCTAAATGTCAGTCTGGCAAGAAAATAGACAAATCAATGCAGTAAAAATATTCAGACATCAAATTTATGCTTTGGATGATGAAACAACCAAGAAATGAAAACTTTCAACCATCAACATATTTTAGGAAAATAGATGCTAAACACTTTTATAATTGGGTTATGGATATGGATAATCTTTTGAAAGACGAGTTACTTTTGATGAGAGTTAGGCAGGACTTCAAAATTAATTGGGAAAGCAAAAAAAAATATAAATATAAATAAAACCGAGCCTGAGAAAATAAAATGGGCTTGTTAAACAACATATAATTACTTGGGTCAGAGTGAAGAATATACTTAAAAAAAATATCGTCCATTGACCTATCATGATCATTTGCTTGATGATTAAAGCAAAGAACTAATATTATTCTTGCATATGTTAAACAAATTTAGATGGCTATTGATAATTTCTGAAATAGTGGAAGAGCACAAAATAGCACTTTTTAGGCTCAATTTGATGTAAGGTGTGACATTAAAAGAGTGATGAAAATCCACATTATTACATCAATTGTGCTTTTTTTTTCAACTTCAATTAGATTTTGAGCAATACTAGAACTTCCTAATAAAGGGGACAGTGCATAAACTAAAAATCTACATTATCGTGAAAACACTAGGCCACAAAAATATTACAGATATAGCATTTACGATTAGTAATGCGCGATAATAAGTATAACAACAAAAAGTCCATAGTCAATACATTAAGTTCTGAAATTTCAACAAAACTGTTTTAAATATCATCAGACTAGTCATTATGCAAACAAATATACAAATAAGATGTTGGATGTTAATGTGAAAGAAGGGCTAACAAGAAAATTAATGAAGGAGATAATAATCATGAATTTTATATTAAAAAAACTTCTTAAATTTCCTTCAGGAGAAGATTGTTTAAATGTTATAAGATATATTATTATTGCAACAAAAGTTGAATCTTTTTGTAAAAGAGCCTTAATATTCTAGACTTTTTTAAATGACAATAATTTTTTTAAGTATATAATAGATAATGGAAGTTGAAGGTGTCAAAAATTGACCAGACATGACAACACGGCTTGAACTCAATTTAAAAAATCCGGGCTAGGGTTGAACCGAATATTTTTCGACCCGTTTATTTTTCGGGCCGGTTCACGTTGAAACCAAAAACCTAAAAATGACTCGAATAAGCACAAAATTTCAGTTTGGGTTCGGGTTAGCAGGTCAAACTCGGGTTTGGGCCGGGCTCGGTTCTTAGCTTTCGACCCGTTTAACCAAAAACCTAAAAATGACTCGAATAAGCACAAAATTTCAGTTCGGGTTCAGGTTGACCCTATTCGGGTCGGACCCGAACCCGATCCACTGACCCGATTTGACATCCTAATGAAAGTTGTATGAATGTTATAGCTAGATTGGCTATTGATCGTCATCGTGTGAATTAACATTTGAACAACAGTAAGAACGCTATGAAGTATCATTCGCAAATAAGACAAAGTCAAAAACAAATATGATCTTCGGGCTAAAATTCCTTTTCAATTATCAGACAGAAATATTTGCTTCATCTATAAATAAATAAAATTCTCCTACAAGATTTAGGAAAACCATGAATATCATCAATTAAAGTGCTTTCAAAAAATTAAAAAAAAAAAGTGATTTATGCCATAGTGCTTATAGATTCTAAGATGTTAAAAATTTGAATACACCTGAAGATCCAAATCAAGTATCATTTGGTTTGAAAGATCATACACTAACAATCTGTAAGACAAATATCATCACTTTCAAAGCATACAACATGCTATTGATTTAATTTTTTGATCATATTTTGCCTAACTAGATAAATTATAATGTAAATCCAATTTAACATACTGAGCTTAAAAAGATAGGTGTTAATGCATGAGTATAGGCGGTAGAATAATTTACACTAGACCATAAGAATACCTAAACTAGTTACTTTTGATTTCATCAATTTGCACAGAAACTCATGACTGGTCTTATATTATTGATGACATTATAAATGCTATCCACACATGACCTCAATGCTTTCCTCATATTCTCAATTTTATCCACAAACAATTTGGCTGCCACAAGATAACATGATTAGGAGCCTGAGAAATCACTGCCAACATGCATCCATATCAGTCACATTTTCAAGCCTTACCATATAAAACAAAGGTTATGTATGTGGAACACCTTTGTTTATACTTTAGTTATAAATAAGAACAGGAGCTCAAACCAAAAGGTAAATGATGAATGAACAGTTCCACCAAATAATGAAAATGTTTATCATGATAATAATGGGGTAATCAAAACCATTACGGAGAAGTAAAGAAGAAAATGAAACCAAGCCTCTCACATCGCTAGTCATGAATAAAGCTAATAATCTAGGATTTTAATAATATAACAACCAGCTACTTCAGTTGAAATCCAAAGAGAATGAAAACTAGTTAATCAGTCTGGAGTTCGAACAATGCAGATAAGAGTTGTAAGAAATAAAGTTTCTCACATAGCACTCAACTTGAATTAGTGCATTTGTAAAGCTAACACAAAATAGTTGGGATAAGGCTAATTATGAAAATGATAATAATGATGATGACCTATTATTGAGTGCAAGTCCTGTCTTCCAGGAAAAGTAACTAAGAAATTGTCAAACTGTGTCACTGCCACATTAAACAACAATAGAAGTTGTAAGAACCAAAAAGTTGACAACAGAAAGTCAGAACAAATTAACAGCATAACTTCAGGAATCAACATACATAAGCAGCAAATACAACAAAGCCAATTTTGTAAGAAGAAAAAAAAAAGCAGAAATTCAAGACCGGAGCAGCACAGGAATTAAATATGAACTTGTCGGTATTAAGACATATTATTTCTCAAAGAACAATTGGCACAGCCTAAAGAGAGGGTAGAAGCAGCACACAAAAACGATAAATGCTGTGCTCCTCCATAAATCCACTGTAAAAAAATAGATTCAAATCAATAAACTACCATAAAGATCGCAGTTACGAGAGTTGTGAGATCTGCAGTGTAAAATAAAATAAAATATTCCACAGATCAGCCACTTCGAAACAAAATAAAAGCAACAGAACGTCACCAACTCACCCCACTAGCTATGATGACACCAGTGACAACCGGTATCAGCGTGACGTAGGTGATCCAAGCCTCACGCTTCACGGTTACAATGTAAGCGAAAACCGCGGTGAAGAAGGGCGTGGTGGCGCCCACGGCCTGGTTGAAGGAAACCGGAAGGTACCTTAGCGAGATGTTGCCGCTTACCACGGATCCACAGAAAATAAAGCTAAGCGCAGCGATCTTAGCAAACTGCAACCGCGAACGCACAGCTTGCATCGGGACAATCCTCATCCAAGCGATCGCCGCGTAGCTGAGCAGCGAGCAAGCCGTCATGTGGCACATAGTGAGGAAGATCGGGTACTTGAAGCCATAGTTGCTCAGCAAGTACTTGTTTAACAACAGCACGCCAATGTTGGACGAGTACCACGAGATCACCAATCCAGCAGTGAACAGCCGGCCGGTGACCGCCGGACCCTGCGAGATCAGCTTACCGCTCATCCTCTCGCTTCCTTCGACAAATGGAGATTGGCTCCTTGCGCTCTCCCTCCGGCGAAGATCTGCGATTAGGATGTCGGCCTGCTGCTGAGGTTGCTGGAACTAGGATTCCTGCAATCTGCTGCCGGAGCATTACCCAGAAGATCGCTGGATTGAAGGAGATCTCATGGAAAAAAGAAGAAGCGAGAATTGGAAGAGATAGGCAGGGTTTCTCCAATTCAATTGCAGTGCAGATCTGGGAAAAAATCCATACGTCTTTATTTTCTTCGATCTCGTTTCTTAACCACCGTATTTAATTACGAGAAATTTTCGGCATTGACCTGATTTTCTTATATCTCAGATTTATTTCTTTAAATGCTGTGTGGCCAATCGAAGTTACCTTCTAAACAAAGAGTGCGTCGGCTGGTTGACTATGGCTTTCATGTACTTACGACGGTTGGGCAAGCACATAACGCAAAATTATAAATAAATATATACATATATACCCCAATTTGATATTTAATATCCAAACTTTGGTTGTATTTGTGTGTGTGTGTAATATTTATAAGAAAATAATATTAAAATATATTCTTTAAAATTAAATTCTATTTAAAAAAATAGTATCAATGATTATTGAATATGAGAAGACTCACGAAGTTGAGATCTGGGAAAAAATTCGAACACCTTTATTTTCTTTGATTTAGTTTCTTAATCATCATATTTAATTATGAGAATTTTCGGCATTTACCTGCTCTTCTTATTGATGTTTGCTAGTAGATTAATAGATTATCGTCTTAGCGTTGCACGCGAATTCAGCAAACACTCAGATGAAATAAAAACAATCAGTGATGCACCTGATATTTTTACGTGAAAAACTCGTAATAGAAAAAAATCACGGCGTCTGACCCAGTTGTAAAAATTCACTATTAATTGATGATTATCGAAATCGCTTATCCCACAAATAGAAAATGGTTAATAGATTTTTCAAATTATAATGTAGACAGACGGTGTCTGATTAGTGGTGCTTGATAACGATCGGTGATTGTCAATGATGGTCGGTAGTTGGCGGGTGTCTACAATGGTTAGTGACAGTTGACTGCGATAAATGTCGATTGAATGTGGTTGATGACGATCGATGGTGGTCAATAGCGGTGGTCGACGACGATCAATGATGGTTGACGGCGGTCGGCAGTGTAAATCAAGCGCCCATTCATGAAAGGAGTGTAACTCTATTTTATATTGTTCTAGGTGCAATTAATGCATAAATATGAATCATTTTGATCAGATGATCTAGAGAGTTTTCTTCAATCAGATGGCGTTTAATAGACATTTGGATGCTTTAATAATGTTAGAATTGAGAGATATTGTGCTCATTGGATTCGTCGTGTCGAGACGCTCAATTTGATTCTGAACTTTCTAGATTTGGTATTTGTTTCTTCTTCCAAATGTGTATGGAAATCTTCTAAAAATGGTTTAATGAGTTGATCCGCACTTGATTTGACTCAGATTAGACTAACTTTGATATCATTATGTTCGTCTCATCGAGTCGGTTAGTGTGACTATAAGTTTGTTGAAATAAGATATCTACATGACTTTTATATGAAGATTTGAATATTGTTTGCTCAAAATAACGTCTCGAGATCAGTGTCATGCTTGAGATTTATGTCGGATAATGAAAATTTATTAGTGGTGTATCAATTGTCCCATATTTTCGGGCGAGATCATTTCCGTCGTCCGAAAATATCTAAATTTAATATTTTATTTTTATTTTTATCATGTATATGTATCAATAAGTTTTATATATATATATATATANNNTATATATATATTTATATATATATATATATATATATATATATATATATATATATATATATATATATATATATATATATATATATATATATATATATATAGAGACACATTTGACAATTGAGTCAAGCTCTAAGAATACTTGCGACCCGATATATTTTTTTTCAGAATTCAGATCTCTTTCTTATATCGTTGTCGTTCTCCTGTGTTCCGCTCAGCATAGATGGGAAAAACCCTAACTTGGTTTTATATTTTTCTCGTCGAGATGGGGTAAACAGTCATCTCTCCCGCACTTTCTTTTAATTTTGCACAGCCATGATCCATGAGTACTTTAGGGATCTCATAATCTTATTGCTTTAAGATGCTTCTATTCTACTTTTCAGCAAAATTCTTGCTCCGTTTCTCTTTTTGGGTCATATACTCCTAGGGAATTTTAGGTGATGATCCTTGCTTTTGGTGGATCATTAGTATGATTATATCAAGAACGAATGATGTGGTTGTAGATAAAATCATAGTCGGAGCAAAAAAAAGGACTCGATGGAATTGCAGGATGTCTGCCATAATTTTTCCAGGATTCGTTCAACGATTGGGTTATAGTCTGTAGGAGTGGTGGGTGAAAGGGAAGAAGAGATATTTCCTCCTCATGCAAAGGAGCTCAATGGAGGTTATGTTTGGATTACTCTTAATACATCTCTAGCAAATTTTAATTATCTGGCATGAATCTCAAGGCATGAGGTAGATCTCAAGATGATTTTTTGGACAAAAAATATTTAAATCTTGATAAAAACTCATCAATAACTTTGATTTCAGTAAATTTACAGTCAAACTGACATGCTCAACAAGAAGAACTCAACGTTAACAAAATTAGTCCAATTTGAGTTAAATCAAGCTCGAATCAAGTCATGAAACCACTATTAGATGCCCTCTGGACCGTCCGATTAAAATGGTTCATATTTTTGCATTTATTGCACCAAGAACACTATAAATAGAGTCTCACTCCTTTTATGAGAGTAAACTAGGGGCTTGAGAGAGAACTTAAAACTTTGAGAATGAGTTGAAGTCACTAAATCAGATGTTCAATGTAACTTCTTCATCATAATCAAGAGTGTTAAGCAAGTTAATGATAAAATATGTCTATGAAGTAGAACAATGAGTGAATTGAAATAAAGTCAGAAAAATTTGATCTGATGTTATAGAAGAAGATGACTTCCTTGGGAGTTAGGTACTTAAACTTGCACCGCACTCATAAGATTTGCACATTCAACTTACAATCACTAAACTGAATTGAAAAGATTTTTTTTTATTCAAATCAATGATTATCGATTTCATGCCACAAAGAAAATTTTTATGGACTCATAAATTAGGTTAATATACAGGGTTATGTATAGATTACTATCAATTTAAATTTGAGTTTATTTTCATTTTATTTTAAGTTCAAATTAGAGAAATTAGAAAATAAATTTAACTTTATCAAAAAAACCGCATGCCTTATCAGTCTAAATTTGTGTGAATTGGGACACATTTGGTTAAGCTCGCACAATGTTTATCAATGTTAGAATTGTTTTAGTTAATAACGTTAAGGACAGGTAAAAACATCAATAATATGTTGAATTCTTGCAACAAAAAACCTACAATAGAAAAAAATATAAGTTTTCATTTTTGAATTTTATTTTTGTTTATTTTAGTTGTTTTTTCAATTAAATGCAAATAAACCAAACAGATCATCTTTGGCAACTCAAGCGACAACTTTACCATCCCATATGACAAGTTCAAACAAAGGATAAAAGAGCATGTATTGCTTTTAATTTAAAGCAACGAGATTAAAAGTCATTGCTAAAGTCAAATGCACATCAAGATGAACATTCATAATTATTGAAATTCATAATAACTTATGGAGGTGGAACTCCATAATTTCTTTGAGGGATTGATCCATATGCTTTTAATGTTTTGGAACGTGGATTAGCTATATTTTTTAGTTGATAAATCCTTATAACATGTGTAAAAGTAGGTTTTTACTAGTCTCCTTGGATAAGAGTAGTAGGAAGAGCTCAATGTATAGGTGACGAGCTTGGTGAGTAGTTGGCAAGCTCGGTGGGATTGAAAACATCTAAACATGGGTCTAGAAGGATAAGTAGGGAATGCGTTGACCATAAACTAAGCTTTGATTATTTGTTACTTGTATGAGTAGGTGAAGAAATATTGTATTGGTGGAGGCGTATAGCTCATATTTTTGCATCTATCCCATGTTATTTATTTTAAGGATCAATTTATTTAGAGTTCTAAAACAACATTAATGTAATTGAGCCCGAGCACTTATCCTTAATGAAGCTTGTATTTATATATATCTAAAAACATCTTGTATAAACTCTACGTTGAGTATAAGTGATAAATTATTGGTCATTGGCATTATGACGCTGATGATGTAGCGAGGTCAGTTTTGAAGAGTTTTATTTTCAACAATCAATTCAATACTCTTTGCAAAAGGCTCCTGGACACATGAAGAAGTTATGGGTGACAATGATTGGTGGGCCTCCATTTTTTTTTGTTACATTCATAATCTTGCAACCCTTATTTGAGAGCAAGCAAGAGATGAATGGAGGAAAGCTCTACCACTGTGTGTTTGGTTTGTATAGAAGAGGCATCAAAGCTCAAAACGTAACAATCTTAAAGGGATTAAAGATGAGCTCCACATAGAATTGGGCTAACGGATGTTTGTGGCTAGTGATGGAGGGCATTTCTAATATCTAAGGTGAGACAAGATGGTCTTTAAGGATGAATTGTAATGGGGCTTCTAGTTTGGATGAAGATATCACCGGTAAACTAAACTTGCTAAAATTTAGTGTTAAGCTTGGAAATTAATTAGTCTTTAAATTTACCAAGAGTTTATTTTAGTTGTGATTTTTTTGAAATGAAAGGAGGATATGACTAGGCATCTAGTCATTGATGGGATTGAAATTTGCTAGGTTAGTCCCCAATATTGTCTCAGAGCGAGATATTATCTAGGATTGAAACAAATTAGATTTGGGGTCATTGTTGATATATGCTATTTATCAAAATTTAATGACTTGTTGATGAAAAATTGTCAGTTGAAATTGAAGAATTATTTTGTGTTTTCAATGGGTAAGGAGTGTGGTAATTGTTGTAGGGTAAAATCATTAGAGAGAATATAGATTCGGAGAGATTCCTCAGAAATTCAGAAAAAAAAAAAATGCCACTATACTTCCTTTGTAAATAGAGTGGAATAGCTAGTAATAATAGTAAAAGGATAAGTTTTTTTGTGAAGCTTATATATTGCAAGAGGAAAGATGGATGTTTAGAAATGACAAGAAAAAAGAAGCCAAAGAGTATTCTCGAAGAGGAGGGAGCAAAGGAAAATGCAGATATAGGGGAAGGGTTGTAGGGAGTGTGAATAGTTGATATTTGACCATTGATGAGTTTCGAAAATTTTTGGGGTTGCCACCAATCTTGCCTCAAAGTGAGTTATTACATATGTTTAACTTGGGGTATTTGTTGATGTATGTAATTTTATTGATTTTGGCAAAGGAGGGAAGATAATTTGTGAGCTTAAATTGAATGATTATATGATGTCCTTGGAGATTCACCATGATGGTAAGTTTTGGAGGATGCTATCAATTTTGGAGCTTAAACTAAATGATTATATCGTGTCCTTAAAGATTCATCATAATGGTCGTAGGATGCATCGAGATTAGGATGTTCAATAAAATTTTTGGGAAAAACACCTCTAAATTTTCTCAAACATAAGAAAGGAATAACTAGTCTTAGTAGCGAAAGGTTAAATTTCTCTCAAACAAAGGGAGAGAGGGATAGATGGAGAGTGAGAGAACCTAAATACAATATATTTGGAAGGATTAATAGATTGTTAGAAGGGAGGTTTTCATATGTTTCTTGAAGATTTTCTTATCTCATGGCAATTCTAGGATCAAGCGCTTAAATTTGACAGTCATTAGATGTAAAGCGTGATTTTTTTTTATTGTTTTATGGTTTCATAATTTTTTTATTTTTTTTGGATGTGCAATGAGTTATACAAAGCAAATGTGGAAACCAAATATTAGATAAATTGTGTGATTATTTGTTGTTGATTTGAATTTTTTTTAATCCCTTTGATTAGTTTATATTATTTTGTAGTCCTAATTGTTCTAAATTGGTAAAATGATACTTTTTTGTTGCTCTAGTCATACTTTAAATTGTCTCATTGAGGTTTAGAGATTTATTTGCCAAAGTTTAGTCCTCTCGCTCTCTCTCTCTATCTCTCTCCATAATTGGGTCATATATTTGGTTTTGTAAATTAAATTTGAGTGCTTATCAATAAACTTCTTTAGTAGTGGCAAGTTTAGTGGCACGGGCAAATTGCTTCTAGTGTATTCTTGAGAACAAGTTCTACTCATGAAAAATAATCCATTTTTAAGCAATGTGATATATAGGCTACACATAACAAACAATCAGTATCTGTTATCATTATTTGTACTCTTACTCTTAATAAATTTATTTTCTTTTCATTTAATAGGATAATGACTTCTTATGCACTTATAGCGGTGGTAATCATTTCATAGAAGATGAGACAATGTTCTTATAAATTCATGCTACAAAATTAGATAAATTAAGAGTGCTTGGAGCGGGAAGCAATGCAAAACTTCAATACCATTTTTGCAAAGGAATGTTTAAGAGAATTTATTTTTTATGATCAGAGCTCACTTGCTCAGACTATTTAGGGTAGATATTTAACCTTGCCCTAAAATAATTTCACATAGATTCAAGAAGTGCAAAAACAAGATGTTGAAGTTGAGTTAAAAAAAAAAAGATCACATTCAAGAAATTTCTCTTCTTTTCCTAGACAATATGACCTTAGCCAATATTATAGCTCACAGCCAAGTGTATATTTCTTCAATATCTAAGAATATGATCTCAAAAAATTGGGTGCTTTAGGTTCCAGATGAAAGTGAATTTGTCATTGGAGATGACACATATGTTGATGTTAATGATGCCCTTAGCATGGAGTGCAATAACAATAATTAGTGATGCCCATATAGTCATGTTTAAAAAAATTGTTCTTTGTGATGAAAACTCACTAGCTCAGGCAATTTAGGGCAGAGGTTTATCCTTGCTCCAAAATAAATTCACATAGATTCAAGAAGTGCAAAAACAAGAAGCTGAAGTTGAGTTAAAAGAAAAAGAAACATTGCCTTCAAGAAACGTCCCATTACTTTTCCTAGGCAATGTAACTTCAGCGGATGCTATAGTTTACAATCAAGTGTATATTTGTTTAGTATCTACGGATATGATGTTAAAAAAAATGCTTTAGGTTCTAGATGAAGGTAAATTTGCCATTGGAGATGGCACATATGCTGGTGCTAATGATGCCCTTAGTGTGGAGTGCACTAACAATAATTAGTGATGCTCATATAATTATGTTTAAGAGAATTTATTTTTTATGATCAAAGCTCACTTGCCCATACAATTTAGGATAGATATTTAACATCGCTCCAAATTAAATTCACATAGATATATGAAGTGCAATAACAAGATGCTGAAGTTAATTTAAAAGAAAGAAAAACATTGCATTCAAGAAATTTCCCCTTTCTTTTCCTCAACAATGTGACTTCAGCCAATATTACAGCTCATAGTTAAGTGTATATTTATTTAGTATCTAAGGATATGATCCTAAATAAGCAGATGTTTTAGGTTTTAGATGAAGGTGAATATATCATTGGAGATGGCACATATGCTGGTGCTAATGATGTCCTTAGCATGGAGCACGTTAACATTAATTAGTGATGCTAATATAGTTATGTTTAAGAGAATTTATTCTTTATGATTAGAGCTCACTTGCTCAGAAAATTTAGGGCTGATATTTAACCTTGCCTCAAAATAACTTGGGAAGTGTAAAAAAAAAATGTTGAAGTCGAGTTAAAAGAAAAAAAAAATTGCTTTCAAGAAATTTTCCCTTTCTTTTCTTCGACAAAGTGACTTCAACCAATATTATAGTTCACAATCAAGTTTATATTTATTTAGTATCTAAGGATATGGTCTCAAAAACATGTTTGCTTTAGGTTTCAGATGAAGGTGAATTTGTCATTAGAGATGACACATATGCTAGTGCTAATAATGCCCTTAGCATGGAGTGTGTTAACATTAATTAGTGATGCTTATATAGTAATGTTTATGAGAATTTATTCTTTATGATTAGAGCTCACTTGCTCAACTAATTTAGGGCAGATATTTAACCTTGCCCCAAAATAACTTCACACAGTATCAAAAAGTGCAAAAACAAGATGCTGAAGTTGACTTAAAAAGGAGAAAAAAAATTTGCATAAAAAAAATTCCCTTTTTTTTCTCCAGGCAACGTGACTTCAACCAATATTATAGGTCACAATCAAGTGTATATTTATTTAGTATCTAAGGATATGCTATCGAAAAAGCAAATGCTTTAGGTTCTAGATGAATTTGAATTTGTCATTGGAGATGACACATTTGCTAGTGCTAATGATGCCCTTAGCATGGAGGGCATTAAAATTAATTAGTGATGCTCATATAATCATGTTTAAGAGAATTTATTCTTTATAATCAGAGCTCAATTGCTTAGACAATTTAGGATAGATATTTAACATTGCCCAAAAATAACTTCACATAGATTCGAGAAATGCAAAAACAAAATGCTGAAGTTGAGTTAAAAGAAAAAAAAAAAAAACATTGCATTCAAGAAATTTCCCCTTTCATTTCCTCAACAATGTGATTTCATCCAATATTATAGCTCACAGTCAAGTGTATATTTATTTAGCATCTAAAGATATGATCTTAAAAAAGCAGATGGTCTAGGTTCTTGATGAAGGTGAATTTGTCATTGGAGATGGCACATATGCTGGTAATAATGATGCCTTTAGCATGCAGTGCGTTAACATTAATTAATGATGCTCATATAATCATGTTTAAGAGAATTTATTCGTTATGATTAGAGTTTACTTGCTCAGAAAATTTAGGGTATATATTTAACCTTGCCTCAAAATAACTTCACATATATTCAAGAATTGCAAAAACAAGATGCAAAAGTTGAATTAATAGAAAAAAAAATTGCATTTAATAAATATCCCCTTTCTTTTCCTAGGCAATGTGACTTCAACCAATATTATAGCTCACAGTTGAGTGTATATTTATTTAGTATCTAAGGATATGATCTCAAAAAAGCAGACGCTTTAGATTCTAGATGAAGGTGAATTTGTCATTGGAGATGACACTTATGTTGGAGCTAATGATGCCTTTAACATGGAGTACGTTAACATTAAGTATTGATGCTCATATAGTCATGTTTAAGAGAATTTATTATTTATGATCAGAGCTCACTTACTAGACAATTTATGGCAGATATTTAACCTTGCCCCAAAATAACTTCACATAGATTCAAGAAGTGCAAAAACAAAATGTTGAAGTTGAGTTAAAAGAAAAAAAATACATCGCATTCAAGAAATTTTCTTTTTTCTTTTCCTAGGTAATGTGACTTCAACCAATATTATAACTCACAGTCAAGTGTATATTTATTATCTAAGGATAGGATCTCAAAAAATGGATGCTTTAGGTTCTAGATGAAAGTGAATTTGTCATTGGAGATGGAAAAAATGTTGGTTCTAATGATGCTCTTAACATGGAGTGTGATAACATTAATTAGTGATACTCATATATCATTTTGTTTTTGAAATTTTTTTGACATTTGAAAGAAATATTGATGTTGGCAAGTTATGTAACAAATAAAATCAATTACTAATTGTTTGTTAGCCAAAATGTTTATTTTGATTTATTATCAATCAAGTATGTAGCATCTAAATATATAATTAACTTGGGTTTGGTATGAGAAGTATGCATTTCATTTTATAATTCTATTTTTTTTATGAGAACTAAAGGCGTGCTCCATAGTGGTATGTAGTGATAAATATTAAAGGTTAAAAAACTTTTTGCAATCTTTTTATCTTAAGTGAGATTTTTTAAATGATATATTGTGATATAATACAAAGATATGAAACCCTTCCTAGTTGAGTACCCACAACCAATTAAGTAGTATTTGTAAGGTTGAAGTCAATTATTCATTTATAAAACTAGCATAACTATAAAAAGAAACATTCAATGCATCATCAATCTATACCTTATTGTACATTCAAACTATCAAGTTGGTCTAATATATTGTATAATTTTTTAGGGTCATGTGTTGAGCCTTCCTAGTTATCTAAGATACTTTTGAACCTCAAACCAAAGTCAACTGCTATAAACACATTTTTATTTGAGTTGAGTTTTCACTCTCTGAAAACTTATTTATTCTCTTTAACGACTCTAACTTTAATAAGTGTTTCATAAAAAAAAAAAATTAATACAAAATTAATTTTGATAAATTATATAAATGAAAATAGTTGAGAACTTAGAGATCAATTTTTATGATTTAACTTTAAAAATGGCATTAATCAATTATTCAATTATTTTCTTAAGGAGTTTAGAGTGCATCAAACTTTATGATCACATTTTGCAAATCTTCCACATCCTATATCACAACATTTAAACACCCACAATAGAGTTTTTTTGAATCTTTGAAAGTTGAATCAAATGATCTCGCTACACACACTATACCCAAATGTAGTAACAAAGCAACCTGCCATACAACTTAAAAAAAAATGATATATAGTAAACCTATTGTACTGCACAATTTAAAAAAAATGATATCACTTCATTTACATTATATTAATGCAACTGAAATTAAATCCATGATAGATATTAGATAGATGCCATCCACATTGAATATTCCACCCATGATTATGTCATTATAATTCTCTATTAAGTTAATGTTATGAGAAAAAAAATCACAAAGCCATTCTAGCATGAATATTTGAAGCATTTTGAGATCAACATGATCTCCATCAGATGATCATCCATCACTATCATTCGATCTCTCCAATTGACACTAAGTGAGTTTAGGGCTAGAAACGAATAAAGGTTTTGACAAGTTATTCATGGCTCAACTAGATCAAATCTCATTAATGATCATTTGATTAACTAATCCATTGAGCACCAACAATTTCATAAATAATGGTTTACTAAATAAATAATGTTGAATAACTTATTATTTGGATCATTTATGTTCATGAATAATATCATTTATAACTCGTGAACCAACATGATTATAGCTTGTTCATGAAAAATTAAGTTTAAATATTTATTTTTCCAGTTTAATTAGCATTTTTGGATATGACTTGTGCATTTTTTTCCTATAAACTACTTGTATAAAGCTCAAATAAAAATTTATTAAAGCTTAATTATGGCTCATTTATTTTGTTAAACAAGCTACTCATTAATAAGCTTAATAATTTCTATATGAATCAAGCTTGTTGAGCTTTTCCTGAGCTCGAAAATAATATTTATAAACTAGCACAAGCTCAAACATAAACTTAAAAGCTTAAATCGAGCTCAAACAAGCGCTTAATCAATGAGCTCGAGCTTGAACATACACCTACTCAACTCGACTTGATTCTCAATATCACGTTGACAAAATATAAACCCCAAAATTTTAATAAAATGATCATTCAAATGAAAGAATCCAAAAACTCAAAAACAATAAAATTCACCTTTAGGATAGTTGGAGTATTTTTGAATTTCTTGGCATTGAATGCTCCTTACCACCACTTCATTGATCTCTAAAACAAAATATTGAAATTTTAACCATTCTCATTTGAATTTTCTAAAAGAACTTTATTGCCTTAAATATTGGAATTAAAATGACATTTGTCATTATTTTAATCAAGAGTTTTTTTTGGAGATACTTTCTACTAAAATGTGATTAATTATAGACATTTTTCATATAGAGAACCTTACTTTAGAATAAAAAAAAATATTTGAGAATATTTATCTTTTTTATATTTGAATTCATTTTAACATAAGATTTCAATTATTTTTCATGTCATATATGATTACAAGAATAAAAAACCTTCTTGATTTCTTGATTGTCATGCTCATCTAATGAGATGATATATTATTTTTAATATCATATTCACTCTCCCAAATAAAACATTTAGAACTTATGTGATATTAATATCTTAATACCAAGCATTTAAGAAGTACATAATTGTATATTTAAGTTTGTGAGATTCACTAATTATTTCTCCTTTAAAAGGTGCTTGGAATGCCCATGCGCTTATGGCCGATTTCTCATGGCCACCACCCAATNAAGTACATAATTGTATATTTAAGTTTGTGAGATTCACTAATTATTTGTCCTTTAAAAGGTGCTTGGAATGCCCATGCGCTTATGGCCGATTTCTCATGACTACCACCCAATGGCCCAAATTCTCAAAAGGAGGCAAGAGAAGTCACCTCCACTCATGCAAGCGCAACTCGCGCTAGACGGCCGAATCTGACTCCGATCTCGCTGTATAATTCCTTCCCGGATTCTCAGTCCCATCGCGCGTTCTAGGGTTAAAATCTGCAAATCCCGCTGTCTAATCTCTTATTTTTACCTCGTAAAACCAATTTCAACTTAATATCAAGCGATCGAAATTGGTTTTTACCTCTCCGTCTCTCTACGGAATTCTATTTCTTCACGCTGGATACCGCCATGGATAGGGGTCGCAAGCGCTCTGAGGTCGCCGATCAGTTACCCGCCGATAAGCGGGCCTGCAGCTCTTCTGAGTTCCGCCTCGCTACCGCCGATGTGGTCGCTGCTGTCTCGGCCTCATCCACCTCCTCTATTCCGCCGCCTCTATCATTCGAGCATCCCGATTGCGACATGGAGTCCTCCTCCTCGGGCCGTGGCGGCGGCGACTCAGCGTACGGTTCATGCGAATCTGATGACGATCCCCTTCATCATCAGCCTCGTGCTGGTTGCGGCGCTAGTAGGGGCAAGTTTCAGAGGATAATCTCTGTTCTGGACTCCGACGACGCTGGTCCGTCGGTGCAACTCGCGTCACTGACGGAATTATGTGAGGCGCTGTCGTTCTGCATGGAGGATTCGTTGGGTTACTTTCCTGTGGACAATGCATTGCCTTTGCTCGTGAAACTTGCGGGAAGCGAGGGAAATCCGGACGTAATGCTCTTGGCAATCCGAGCGATCACTTATTTGTGCGATGTAATGCCGAGGTCGGCGGATGCCATTGTACGGCACGGAGCATTGCCGGTGCTATGTGGCCGGCTGCTCTCGATCGAGTACTTGGACGTGGCTGAGCAGGTATGTTTTGGATGTTTTTCCGTTCTCAAAGGAACATAATTGTATTTGATTCTATCGTGTTTTTGTCTGTGTAGTCCTTGCAAGCATTAGAAAAGATATCTCGGAAGCAACCGGTGCCCTGTTTACAAGCAGGGACAATAATGGCTGTCTTGTGTTTCATAGACTTTTTCTGCATAAGCGTGCAGGTAGCTTATTTATTTAATCCCGAAGGAGTATCTTAAGTTTTTAATTGTGAAAAGTAGCTCATTTTCCTTTCACATTGGGCCTCCGTTTTCCCGTTTCCCCTTGTTTTTATTGAAACGTGACTTACGAATAATTTTTCTCTTGCTTTTTCCCCTATGTCCAGAGAGTGGCTTTGTCAACGGTTGCAAATGTGTGTAAAAAGCTTCCGTTGGATTGCTCTTCTCTTGTCCTGGAGGCTGTTCCTATTCTTTGCAATATTCTGCAATACGAAGACTACAAGGCATAGTTTACTTGATTTAAAACAAACATATCTCTAATCATTCTTGTTTTCTTCTGTTCTTTAACACTAATTAGTGTGTCTATTTCCTGTTTTTGGCTGTATAGCTTGTAGAAACAGCTGTTACCTGTTTGATAAGGATTACAAACAGTTTCAGTAATTCCACTGAGATACTTGATGTGCTTTGCAAGCACGGGATGATCAGCAAATCTTTGCATTTGATTACTGTTGATGGTCGGACAACACTTAGTCAGCCTGTTTTTGTGGTATGCGTGTTTTTTCTTGTGGGCCTTATTTGGTTGTAAATGGAAAACATGTTTTAGGAAAAAAGTTGATTTAATTGTCATTTATTTGAGTGTGAAAATGAAGTCATCACTTTTGGGGGAATTTTGAGAAGGTTTGTGCAGTTTGAAAACAATGTTCCTACGGATTTAATAACTGTTTTTCTTTTAAAACATGATTTTTAACTTCAAGCGACCAAATTTCCCTTTTATAACATCCCCATTTTAATATTCCTATTTTCTGTTCTTTGGTATTTAATAACTTTTATGAAGTTATTCTTAGGTTTTTGTGTCTTGATTTGTGCCTCAACTATTTCACTTTGAACTCATGTAGGGCTTGATCGGGCTTCTAACAAATATGGCCACTACTTCTCTTGTGGCTGTCCGAACTCTTTTAGAAGTGGGTGTAAGTAGCAGTTTGAAGAGAATATTGGTAGCTTCAGGACTTTCTCATGGAAGTACTTACACTTTCCCTGAAGGAATTTATAGCAATCAGGTTTCTCACTTCTCAGAATTAAAAATTTTCCAAAATTTAAAAATCTAATAAGATAATGAATCTTTGTAGTCTGTCAATATATTTAGAGCATATCTGGGATTGAAACAGATGCTCTGAAGTTGGGATATTTGAATGGGATAGTTTGAGGTTTGCAATGTTGAATCTTTTTCTTTTGTAAGTGTCTCACTGCTAGTTTTCTTCCGTATATATGCTATGCTAGATTTCATGTTGAACGGTTCTGTCTGATGCAGAAATAAAAGTATGATAAATACATTAACCACAAGCAGCGTGTGACAATGCGAGATTAAATGTTTTCGTTGCTTTAATTAGACAAGTCAAAGTTCACAGCTATTCTATCCAACCATTAGACTTTGCTTGAAGTTCTGTCTATGTAAATAATCATTCTATAAATGAAGATTATGAGATATCTCTATATCAAATTGACCACATCCTTATCAATTTCCTTGAAAGATGAATTCTGGTCACAGCCGTTGCTTGATTGAGCTAACTGAAAAATTCCATTAAGCATATACCTTGATTGGAGATGTAATGGTTGAAGATAATAATCTGATCCATCTAAATTGTTCTCAATATAATCAAACCAGATTTT
>JXCR01140125.1:101755-126590 GCA_002079205.1 Phalaenopsis hybrid cultivar | reverse complement strand
ATAAGTAAAAATTGAAGTTTATGTATTAGATATGACTAGGTTGGAATTGAGTGGTATACATGTAAATCATCCAAAGTCAAAAAGACCTTCATTTTTTTGTTGTCATGGCATTATTGTTTTGTTAAAACAAAATATTTAGTTTTGTATATAATGAAAATTTGTGATATTTAAATGAAAGAAAATAGAAAATAAAAAAAATGAAATAAAATTATTTTTATTTCGAAGGTGTAGATTTATTTAATAACTTTTTGTATGTTTGTGTGTATGTGTGTCTATACGTACATATATATATATATATATAAATCCGCCCTTGGTTGCAGCTCAAAGCCTTTTGCCAGGGCCAATTTTGTTGTTTCTCATAATCTCTACCATGAAATTCATACTCCACTTTGTACTTGACCGCACGTACTCGGTTGCTCGTACTCGATTGACATGTTTGAGTTAGAGAGTGAGCTGGACTGAGCCTACGCACTCAATTAGATCAAATCCTTTAATAAGCCTAGATCACAAAGGGCACCCATTTAGATCAATTAGGGTCTTTATAGGTTCACGTTTACATCTTTTGATTATATATATTTAATTTTTTCATTATCTTATCCTTAAAAAAGTAGTGTTATGATAACAATATGAGAATTAATACATTGAATTATTTAAAATTTGAAGGTTAGTGTCTCTCCCTTAGAATATGGACTCTAGTTCATATAAATATAGTGATGAGATGTTTGTTAAGTTTATTTTTCATTTTATTTCCTCCACTTTGATCATGGATTCGACTATTTAATTCTCTTAAAGTGTCATTGCAAATCTCAACAAATTAAAGTCTAATATTCTAGAAAAGGAACTGTTAACAGGTTTTTTAACAAGCAAAAGTTGGGGAGAGGCTGAAAAGGCATAAACAAGTATTGAAGTAGAGGAAAGGGATTTTGGCCTTTGCATACAGAGAGACATCTTGGATGAATCCCTTGAATGCGACTATTAAAGGTTGGACTCATCAGTGAAAGATCCGACCAAGTTCCTACTTCCGTGGGTGAATGATATCATGCGCCTAAGCTGTGTTAACTTCTTGGAAATTAGGGGAGTCTGATAATCTACTAATAGTTTTAGATCTCTAGCATTAGTGCGGATCAGGTGGTACGTAAAAAACCTCATTGTTTTATGAAAATTTGGAGAAATGTCTTTTTTTAAAAAAATTCACTTTTCTATTTATAGTATATTTTAATTATAGAAAAAAATTTGACACTTGACTTTCACACGATGAATGTTGTGATTTGAATCAAAACATAGAACACTATAGATTCAAAGAAGGAAGATCAAGGATATTGTATTGTAGTAGTACTTCTCCTTTTCAAGAGGTAGAAACTTGCCATTGCAAACTCTTGAAGTTGCCTCTATTGTGAATGAAGTTTAGCAGGTAGAGTAGTTTGATGATTAGAGGGGAGAGATCACTGAATTGAAGAGGTCTGTTGAGAGACTTGAGAGATAAATATATGGTGCTTCAGTGTCAGGTTTATTCTAACTGTCTGAATCATGTTTATTAGGCTAAGTTGGAACCTCCTACCCTTTATTTGTAGAGCTCACTATAGTTTAAGGTATGGGGCACTGGTATTGGCTTTCTTATAAAACAAGTCCTCTTTTAAGCTTTTTGTTGGCTTTGTTTCATCAAATGTATGTTTTAATTCCTTAAAAATTATACAACAAAAACCAAAATTTTAATTTAAATTCTTAAAATGTAAAGCCCAAATAAAAGAAAGATATGAAAACACTAGGCCTTTTAGTATATTGGGCTCCATATTGTTTATCCTTTGGCTTTATANGCAAAATATTTAGTTTTGTATATAATGAAAATTTGTGATATTTAAATGAAAGAAAATAGAAAATAAAAAAAAAATGAAATAAAATTATTTTTATTTCGAAGGAGTAGACTTATTTAATAACTTTTTGTATGTTTGTGTGTATGTGTGTCTATACGTACATATATATACATATAAATCCGCCCCTGGTTGCAGCTCAAAGCCTTTTGCCAGGGCCAATTCTGTTGTTTCTCATAAGCTCTACCATGAAATTCATACTCCACTATTTGTACTTAACCGCACGTACTCGGTTGCTTGTACTCGATTGACATGTTTGAGTTAGAGAGTGAGCTGGACCGAGCCTACGCACTCAATTGGATCAAATCCTTTAATAAGCCTAGATCACAAAGGGCACCCATTTAGATCCATTAGGGTCTTTATAGGTTCACGTTTACATCTTTTGATTGTATATATTTAATTTTTTCATTATCTTATCCTTAAAAAAGTAGTGTTATGATAACAATATGAGAATTAATACATTGAATTATTTAAAATTTGAAGGTTAGTGTCTCTCCCTTAGAATATGGACTCTAGTTCATATAAATATAGTGATGAGATGTTTGTTAAGTTTATTTTTCATTTTATTTCCTCCACTTTGATCATGAATTCAACTATTTAATTCTCTTAAAGTGTCATTGCAAATCTCAACAAATCAAAGTCTAATATTCTAGAAAAGGAACTGTTAACAGGTTTTTTAACAAGCAAAAGTTGGGGAGAGGCTGAAAAGGCATAAACAAGTATTGAAGTAGAGGAAAGGGATTTTGGCCTTTGCATAGAGAGAGACATCTTGGATGAATCCCTTGAATGCGACTATTAAAGGTTTGACTCATCAGTGAACAATCTGACCAAGGTCCTACTTCCGTGGGTGAATGATATCTTGAATGCGACNGCTTTATAAAAAAAACTATTCCAAGTTTGAGCCATTGCTCTTACAAACCCCAATTAGTAATCTTGAAATCCAAAGTTATAATCCGTAGAAATGCCAACCATTGCTTTATTCAATAGATTTATTATAAAATGCTTTTTCTTATGATATAGTTAATTAAGCATATTAAACCCCATAACTAAAATAAACTTTATTATTTTAGGATAAGGGAAAGACTTCTAATCCATAACCCCTCGGAGCAATGAAACAATCACTTCACAATTAGATCTACCGTATGGTAGTATTTCTATATTTCAAGGTGATATACTATTTCCTGATGTAGTATTCAATCTCAAGTGAAAATTATTAAAACGTTTATGAATGCCTCCCCCCACCCCGCCCTGCCCCCAACATCAGACATAAAATACTACCATGAGTTGCTTTTAATTTTTTGGACACTACATATTATTTGATGACTTCTCTAATCTTAGTATCCAATTCGAGACATCTTTAATATGAAAAAATTTGTAAGTATCTTTCTCCCTCCNATCATTCAATAAAAAAAATTGCTAAGCGATGTGTTTTTTCGTAAATTCTCTTAAAATAAAAGTGGAAAAAAATCTTCTCATTTTCATTGAACCATCTAAATAAATTAGTTTCAAATAAAATTTANTCTTAAAATAAAAGTGGAAAAAAAATCTTCTCATTTTCATTGAGCCATCTAAATAAATTAGTTTCAAATAAAATTTTAATTAAGTTTAATTGAAAAAGATTATGATGCTTAATTATGAAACACAAACTGGTAGACTACTAATGAAAGTCATGGTAGANATTAAGTTTAATTGAAAAAGATTATGATGCTTAATTATGAAACACAAACTGGTAGACTACTAATGAAAGTCAATATGTCGTCGTCTGCAAAGAGCTGTCCCAATTTTAATAACATGTTTCTTTTTCCCCTAAAGCAACAAGTCTTAAAATTAAAGCACTCAATATATATTAAAAAAATATTAAAATTATATATGTATTTTTCATTAAATATTTATTCATATAATAATTAATTTCAATGAAAGCTAAGTGCACAAAAATTGCATAGGAGAGCCAATTGTGGTGACTACTTCTTTAATTTAGGATTCGTTTGGGGCAACTTGTGCGTTGCTTATCCTGGGCCGCAGGGGTCGACCCGCGGTCTGCGTTTAATTTAATAACTCAAACACAGTTTCAGATAAGCTAATGAAACACGTGAATCAAACATTACGACGGCATTTTGAAAACGCCGCCCGCACTTATAAGCTGCCCCAAACAGACCCTTAAATAACAATAAAAGTAGAAAGCTATGAGACGTGGGACTAAATGGTAATTTNTAATAATTAATTTCGATGAAAGCTAAGTGCACAAAAATTGCATAGGAGAGCCAATTGTGGTGACTACTTCTTAAATTTAGGGTCCATTTGGGGCATTCAGGATAAGCTGTTTATCCTGAAACGCGGCCCGTGAGCCGGCCGTAGAGGTCGACCCGCGGTCTGCGTTTAGTGTAAAAAATCAAATACAGTTTCGGATAAGCTGATGAAACGCGCGAACCAAACAGTACGGCGGCGTTTCAACGCCGCCCGCACCTATAAACTGCCCTAAATGGACCCTTAAATAACAATAAAATTAGAAAGCTTTGAGACGTGGGACTAAATGGTAATTTAAAATTTCCAAAAGTGAGTTGGTTGGCTCTTTTAAATTTTAGGTGCATTTTCACACATAGAAGCCAACTCTTGCGTATTTACATATCCATCACCTAAAATATGATCATTGCATGCCTTTCATATCACATCAAAACACATTATTTTAGCTTTACATGTACACATTTTCATACATAAGTAAAAAATTGAAGTTTAGGTATTAGATATGACTAGGTTGGAATTGAGTGGTATACATGTAAATCATCCAAAGTCAAAAAAGCCTTCATTTTTTTGTTGTCATGGCATTATTGTGTTTTGTTAAAACAAAATAGTTAGTTTTGTATATAATGAAAATTTGTGATATTTAAATGAAAGAAAATAGAAAATAAAAAAGATGAAATAAAATTATTTTGATTTTGAAGATGTAGATTTATTTAACAGCTTTTTGTATGTTTGTGTGTATGTGTGTCTATACATACATATATATACATATAAATCCGCCCCTGGTTGTTGCTCAAAGCCTTTTGCCAGGGCCAATTCTGTTGTTTCTCATAATCTCTACCATGACATTCATACTTCACTATTCGTACTTGACCGCATGTACTCGATTGCTCGTACTTGATTGACATGTTTTAGTTAGAGAGTGAGCTAGACTGAGCCTACACACTCAATTGGATCAAATCCTTTAATAAGCCTAGATCACAAAGGGCACACATTTAGATCGATTAGGGTCTCTGTAGGTTCACTTTTGCATCTTTTGATTGTATATATTTAATTTTTTCATTCTCTTATCCTTCAAAAAGTAGTGTTATGATAATAATATGAGAATTAATACATTGAATTATTATAAAATTTGAAGGTTAGTGTCTTTCCCTTAGAATATGGACTCTAGTTCATATAAATATGGTGATGAGATGTTTGTTAAGTTCATTTTTCATTTTAATTCCTCCACTTTGATCATGGATTCGATTATTTAATTTCTCTTAAAGTGTCGTTGCAAATCTCAACAAATCAAA
Source organism: Phalaenopsis hybrid cultivar (assembly GCA_002079205.1). Lineage (NCBI taxonomy): Eukaryota > Viridiplantae > Streptophyta > Magnoliopsida > Asparagales > Orchidaceae > Phalaenopsis > Phalaenopsis hybrid cultivar. The sequence continues at coordinate 121,189 of JXCR01140125.1, read as the reverse complement.
GTCTAATATTCTAGATAAGGAACTGTTACCAGGTTTTTTAACAAGCAAAAGTTGGTGAGAGGCTGAAATGGCATAAACAAGTATTGAAGTAGAGGAAAGGGATTTTGGCCTTTGCATAGAGAGAGACATCTTGGATGAATCCCTTGAAGGCGACTATTAAAGGTTGGACTTATCAGTGAACGATCCGACCAAGGTCCTACTTTCGTGGGTGAATGATAACATGCGCTTAAAGTGTGTTACTTCTTGGAAATTAGGGGAGCATGATAATCTACTTATAGTTTTAGATCTCTAGCTTTAGTGCGGATCAGGTGGTACGTAAAAAACCTCATTGTTTTAGGAAAATTTGGTGAAATGTCTATTTTTTTAAAATTCCCTTTTCTATTTATAGTATATTTTAATTATAGAAAAAAATGTGACTCTTGACTTTCACACGATGAATGTTGTCATTTGAATCAAAACATTGTTCTGATGCTTCTATGAGGAGAAATATCATACTATGGTGGATGGGAACACTATAGATTTAGAGAAGGAAGATCAAGCATATTGTGTTGTAGTAGTACTTCTCCTTTTCAAGAGGTAGAAACCTGCCATTGCAAACTCTTGAAGTTGCCTCTAATGTGAATGAAGTTTAGCAGGTAGAGTAGTTTGATGATTAGAGGGGAGAGATCACTGAATTGAAGAGGTATGTTGAGAGACTTGAGAGATAAATATCTGGTGCTTCAAGGTCAGGTTTATTCTAACTGTTTGAATCATGTTTATTAGGCTAAGTTGGAACCTCCTACCCTTTATTTGTAGAGCTCACTGTAGTTTAAGGTATGAGGCCCTGGTATTTGCTTTCTTATAAAACAAGTCCTCTTTTAAGCTTTTTGGTGGCTTTGTTTCGTCGAATGTATGTTTTAACTCCTTAAAAATTATACAACAAAAACCAAAATTTTAATTTAAATTCTTAAAATGTAAAGCCCAAATAAAAGAAAGATATGAATAACACTAGGCCTTTTAGTATATTGGGCTCCATATTGTTTATCCTTTGGCTTTATAAAAAAACTATTCCAAGTTTGAGCCATTGCTCTTACAAACCCCAATTAGTAATATTGAAATCCATAGTTATAATTCGTAGAAATGCCAACCATTGCTTTATTCAATAGATTTATTATAAAATGCTTTTTCTTATGATATAGTTAATTAAGCATATCAAACCCCATAACTAAAATAAACTTTATTCTTTTAGGATAAGGGAAAGCTTAGTAATCCATAACCCCACGGAACAATGAAACAATCACTTCACAATTAGATCTACCGTATGGTAGTATTTCTACATATCAAGGTGATATACTATTTCATGATGTAGTATTCAATCTCAAGTGAAAATTATTAAAACGTTTATGAATGCCTCCCCCCACCCCGCCCCGCCCCCAACATCAGACATAAAATACTACCCTGAGTTACTTTTAATTTTTTTGACACTACATATTATTTGATGACTTCTTTAATCTTAGTATCCAATTCGAGACATCTTTAATATAAAAAAAATTTGTAAGTATCTTTCTCCCTCCTATGCTCTTAAGTGAACATTTTGCTATAAGCAACACCCATTAATTGCGCTACTAAACTTGCAGAATGAGTCATTCCATATGGCATTATAGTTCTCACAATGTTATGTACCGCCCTAATATGACTAGAACTCTATCCAACTATCACATCCCAATCTTTGGGATTCGTAACTTCCCAATACTTTCATATGATATGCACATAGAAGAATGTTAGAAGAGAAAATAACATTAAAACATGCAAAATCTTACCTCTCATTTAAGATCATTCCTATAACTCTGGTTGTTAATTAATTCCTTACAATAATTTACTGTAATACCTTTGAAGTAGTTATCACAACTCGACCCGATGCGACCTGCATATCAAGACACGTCCCCTTATGTTGATACAATGATGATTAACTAATTACTGAAGATTTATTTGAAATAGATTTAACTAATTTATTTTTTTCAACTTATATCAACACAAAACCAATAGTATTATCTAAAATATCATAAGCCATAAACTCAATTTTTTTTCAAATTATATAATTATGCAACAAAAAGAGTTATATATAACAATTATAATCTAATCTTCTATATATATATATATATATCATCTTGATTATAAAAAATTGATAAAAAATAATAACATCAAGCTTAGACTCTTAAATCCCATTTTTTTTCTCCATTTTGTCTTAAATCTAGGATTTTGTAAATTGTAAATCCAGTTTGAAAGACATACTTATAGGATTTCGAGAAGCTAGAGTGTGTAAAAGCAGGTAGGAGCGGAGGGTAGAAAGACCGGCTATTTTTCTTAAGGGTTGTTTCNTATCATCTTGATTATAAAAAATTGATAAAAAATAATAACATCAAGCTTAGACTCTTAAATCCCATTTTTTTTTTCCATTTTGTCTTAAATCTAGGATTTTGTAAATTGTAAATCCAGTTTGAAAGACATAGGATTTCGAGAAGCTAGAGTGTGTAAAAGCGGGTAGGAGCGGAGGGTAGAAAGACCGGCTATTTTTCTTAAGGGTTGTTTGGTACGATACTTTCAACATAATTAAAGTTGGATTTATCTTTAAACTTAACTAAACATCATAAATAAATTAGATAAATTTATCGTCCAGTTAAATTTAANTATCTTTAAACTTAACTAAACATCATAAATAAATTAGATAAATTTATCGTCCAGTTAAATTTAATTTTTTTTTCTCATTCCGCTTATTAAATCCGAATCTATTAAATTCACTTGTTAGTTGGGTTTAAAGAAAANTTTTTTCTCATTCCGCTTATTAAATCCGAATCTATTAAATTCACTTGTTAGTTGGGTTTAAAGAAAAAAAAAGTTCAGATAGATTTATGCCAAATAATTCAAATAGATTTAACTAGATTTAACTTTAATCCAACCAAACACTATTTCAAATTTAATAATATTTAAATTTAATGAATCCGAATTTAACGATTTTTGGGTTATGGAATGAGCAGAAAGATAGGAGTTTTGAAGTCCTTGAATGCTACGATCCTGTGGTTACTTTCCTAACTTGCTCCTCCAATTGTGACTGTACTCGGCAGAGTAAATACTAATTAATTAGGCGGTATTCGGNAGATAGGAGTTTTGAAGTCCTTGAATGCTACGATCCTGTGGTTACTTTCCTAACTTGCTCCTCCAATTGTGATTGTACTCGGCAGAGTAAATACTAATTAATTAGGCGGTATTCGATAACACACTCTTAATAGGATTTAACCATTCATTTCACCTAAATCTAATAAAACAGAAAAAAAAATGAAATAAAATCTAACACTCTGTTGAAGTAAAATCTCTCATGTTTCGTCTGTTTCTTCCAGTTCCATTCCATCTCTTCTGCAACGTAAATTCAGATTTATCAAATTATACATAGATTTACATCGTAGTTTCTTGTCTCCTCCATCTCCGTCGTGAACTGATCGAATTTGATAAATCATATTAATGTAAATCTTCTGCTGCGGCCATACAACGTTTGAAGAAATCTTATATACATACAACTTAATTCCCTCTATTTATATGTTAACATATACACTTCAAATTCTACAAACATGACATGTCATGTTTCGCCAACATTTATTTTGAAGCTACTACAAGGGAAAAATTAGTTGAGATATTTTAATCTAATTTTCATATATTTGATTAATTTTAAATTTTTATAAAAAAAAATAATTAATACATAATCATCAAATTTAATAAATTGAGGAAACCATAAGATAAATTATTAAACTAAAATTCATATTCTATTAATGCAATTTTTTCTATGAAATTGTATTGGTAATTTGTGCCACGTCTAAAAAAATTTCTTGATTTCACATATTAATAATAAAACGCATGACATAATTAATCTTGACAAAAAATAAAAATGCTGTGAAAAATACGGACACTCTCCGAACCGACTTCCCTAGGTATCTCAGTTCCGGCGACGCTGGAAGCTCCGAATCGGGGGTAGATGTTGACAATGGAGCGGCTCTTTGTTGAAATCTCCGATAGGAAGAGGCGGATCGAGCGCCAGCTTCATGAGCAGTACGAATCATATGGTGAATCTCTTGCCTGCAACATAATTGCCAACGGCGGGCGACCGCCGCCATGGCTGTTGGAGCTGGCTCCAGCCACCGAAATTTGTGTTAATCCTCTAGGTACTTCTTCATTTCTCGTACTCTCTGCCGGAATTTTTAAAGATTTTAGGGTTTGATGGCACCGGATTGGTATTTATGAGTTATATGGAGATTTAAGTTGAATGGTTTTTTTTATTTTTTTTAATTAAAGAGCACTGGAAGTACTCATTAAAATCCGAATGTATTTCATGAAAAGCATTTGAATTGATTTTCACATTATTTATATGTGTGCGATTTACGTACTAGGAGAATCATTTTTCTTGTGAGGAAGTTTAAAACCATCATTTAGAGAACACTCTATAATATATGGAGCGTTGTTTTATGAATTGCACACCCAAGCTTTTTCTTAGCATGAATAAACTTACATAAATATTTCAAACTATCATGAATATTATCAATAAGAAGTGATTGCTTTCGCATAGAAACTTCATTATTCTACAAAAGCAAAAGAAAGCTTTCTTACTGCAATTTTAAGTAAATTTGAAGCTTGAGAATCATATAAGGACCATCACAACAAAAGGTGGATACGTCATAATTTTGAAGTAAAATAGCCACAACACAGGACTAAAGCTACCGATTTTCTTGAAGTTTGTGATCCTTTGGAACTCTAAAAATCTCTTATCAAAATCAAGATTCCTGTTAATGACTGACTTTAGGATGGGTTGTAAAGATCTAATAAAAGAAGTGTAAGCCACAACTGCTGACAGATTTTTGGTTTTACTTTGGTCGATTTCTTTTGGCTTCCAACTTTGTTGTCATGTATGGATTTAACACTCTATTATTGGTTAGTTCTTGTTAATCCAGATTGCTATGTTGTTGTTAATTGATTATTGACAGAATTATGCTGATATGAATTTGGTGTAGAGCTTATTTTTGCACAGACAAAATTAATTTGGGATTATATTATACCCTTCTGATTGCTGATATGAATTTGGTGTAAAGATTATTTTTCACGTACAAAATTAATTTGGGATGCTGTTATACCCTTTTGATTTATGGTTATTCTGTTTTTCCAGAATGTAGACATCCTTCATCTTCGCTTTGGAATAAAAAGAGAAAATCTTGCAGTGCTACTCGGGAGTTCATACAGGGAATTTTGCCCCGAGTATGTTCTTAATTTGTTTTCTACATATATTTGCAACTTTACAATTTCTAATAATTCTTCTCATTTATTTAACGTGAAAGGTATCTAGAATGGTATCTTTGGCATTTTTAATCGTTGATTACATTAGCAGGATGACTGATTCATTTGTTGTTTCTCCTATTGTATGATTAGTGGTAGTTAATTTAGTTGTCTTTATAACCATTATTTATTTTTGGTTAATTTCAGGTTCAGCTCTCATGTATAATTGAGCAGTTGGTATTCCCATCTTTTCTATTTGTTTCCAATCTTTGAGGCTTTGTCAGAAAACATTTAATATTTGTGATATGAACCTATTTATTAAGGGCCTATTGAGGAAACGTTGTTAACTTCTGAAGATGTGAAGACAAGCATCATACCTATCACTGAAATGAATAAAAAAAATTATTCATTAGTAAGTCAATTAATTTTTATTTTTAAATATTTAGACCTTTGTTCTTATCATTAATCACTTGATTTGGAAGTCTTGGTTAAAAATAGATTATCATTTGTTATGCATATGATGAGTGGGTCAACAAAAGCTAATATTGTGTTGAACTTTTGATGCCTTGACTGTCGAGAAATAAAATTACTTTTTAAATGAAGAATTTGTGTGGTAAAAAATAATGGAGAGTGGGAAAGGGAAATGTATGGGTGCCTTAATGTAACGTAGACAAGGTTAAGGAGAGAGAAAGATGCCTAATAACTAGGAGCAAGAGGAGGCAATTAAGCTTATAGATGATGCCAAGGAAAATCATTTTTTTTTTCATCTTCAAAGATTTCTAATTACTTCCCTGGACGAACTATTAATTTAAAGAAAAGAGTAGGAGTGTTAGAAAGAAAGAGTGTAGACTTCTCTTGTATTAGTTGAAATCGTGCTCTACCTACAAAGGATTGATGAGAAAGATGGAAGAAATAAAGATATCCTAGCAAGAAATGAAATCTAAATAATACAACCTATTTTTGATATAAAAATAATAAATATAATAGATTTTATTTCTATAGTTTAACTAAAATTGTGTTCCAAATGAGCCACGTATCATAAAATACCAAGCTGCAAGGTGGCAATGGAAAAAGAATGGCTGGAAATGCCATACAGGGATGCTCGTCTGTTTTTCTAGCTCAACCCAGCAAGCATTTCATCTAGGGCCATTATAGGAGTGGCCATCGAAGGTTTTCTTGCCATCCAACACACATGCTGGCAAAAATCCCTTGTTTGAGGCCACCATAAATGTTGTAGATGTTAAAAATCCTCACTTTTTCTTTTTTTGATAGGGTAGAGAACATAGATTTCAACACTCTCCCTCAAATTTGGTTGTAAAGATCACACAAGCTAAGTTTGTTAATTATTTTTTCAAATATGAATCTCATCAATTCTTTGGTGAAATATGCCAGCAGTTTGTTGAGGGGAGGAAATATATAAAAACACGGATTGCCTATTTGCGTTTTCCCTTTAACGCAGTCATTCTACCTCCACATAATTGGTATGATCNAGCATTTCATCTAGGGCCATTATAGGAGTGGCCATCGAAGGTCTGCTTGCCATCCAACACACATGCTGGCAACAATCCCTTGTTTGAGGCCACCATATATGTTGTAGATGTTAAAAATCCTCACTTTTTCTTTTTTTAATAGGGTAGAGAACATAGATTTCAGCACTCTCCCTCAAATTTGGTTGTAAAGATCACACAAGCTAAGTTTGTTAATTATTTTTTCAAATATGAATCTCATCAATTCTTTGGTGAAATATGCCAGCAGTTTGTTGAGGGGAGGAAATATATAAAAACACGGATTGCCTATTTGCGTTTTCCCTTTAACGCAGTCATTCTACCTCCACATAATTGGTTTGATCTGATGGACAAAGTTGGGTGCGATACTCATAGCTGCCTTATATATTGTCATAGGAGCTTGATAGTTATTAGAGCTTCAAGTAGTTTCAACCAGATTAGTTAACTAATCTCGCTAGCCAAGGATCTAACGTCAGCTTCAGGATTACCCACCACATCATTTTTGTTTTTTTACTTCTCATGCTTGGATATTACCTTACACATAAGTGCATTACCTTGATGTATAACTTATATTAACTATCAAACTTACCCAGTTATCATCTATATAGGTTTCTTTAATTTTAAATTATCTTTTTCTGAACTTTTTTAAAGAATAACCCTTTTTTAGGGTTCCCTTTTAGGTACATCATTCATATGTTCTTTGTAAGGTGCATGCATGAGTTGACATACTTTGCTGATAATGAGTTTAGAAAAAGTTTGGGTTATTATCTAGCAGTTGACTTATCATCATCATGACATTGATATAAATTGGACTAAATTCAACACATAAGTTTGGGTTATTCCAACATAATAATCACTAGAGTTGGGAATTGATTTTTTTAGTTCTTATTGAGGTTCATCTTTTCAGAGCTTTTGCATCTCCGTTCATCGGCAAATAATGCACATGATCATTTGCCAACTTATAACACTTGACTCGGAGTTTTAAAAATTTTCTCTTATTTTAGCATCCTTATTGTAAATTTTTAAAAATATTTAGCATTGCTTTGCACCTTTTNCATGAATCCTTTTTCTCCATTATTTCCTATTTAGCGTCATATTTTTATTTAGTTCTAATAAATTAAGATAAATAAATAAATAAAATCTTCTTTACATTATCTTTCTGAAATCCATTTTACTTTTTTATGACCTTACTTTTTTTGAATCTTGATCAGAAATAAACTTTTATTTGCAGGATGATGNCATGAATCCTTTTTCTCCATTATTTCCTATTTAGCGTCATATTTTTATTTAGTTCTAATAAATTAAGATAAAGAAATAAATAAAATCTTCTTTACATTATCTTTCTGAAATCCATTTTACTTTTTTATGACCCTACTTTTTTTGAATCTTGATCAGAAATAAATTTTTATTTGCAGGATGATTCTGATTTTAAATCAAGCGATTTTGTGATTGCACCAACTTTGAATCAACAATATAAGATTCCCCACATAGTAGAAGAAATTCATAGCGCCTGTTTAAGGGTAGTAGTTAGATCTACTAACCTCAATGCATTTGAATCAGAAATTCATCAAATTTCCCAGGGAGCCGAAAAATTGCAGTCATATGTGGGTAATTATGAAAATAAAAATTCTGCAAGTTTTGATCGACATGATGGACCTGAAGAGGGTGAAGAACTATCTGAAGCACTCCAATGTGTGGACGGATGTGATATTATGGGTATGTCTGATACTGCTGGTGTCATGTCCAATTGTCATGAGACGATGACTGATTTGAAAGAGTCCAACACTGATCTTCCACATGTGGTGGAGGATAATATTTTCTGCAAAGCTGATAATATTCCCAGCCTCGAAAAAGAACCAGCTTCTACCACCTCCCACTTGGTAGAAGAATTTCTCATTGTCCCCTCAATGGATGATGTTAAATTCGGCAATATCATGCCATNAGTAGTTAGATCTACTAACCTCAATGCATTTGAATCAGAAATTCATCAAATTTCCCAGGGAGCCGAAAAATTGCAGTCATATGTGGGTAATTATGAAAATAAAAATTCTGCAAGTTTTGATCGACATGATGGACCTGAAGAGGGTGAAGAACCATCTGAAGCACTCCAATGTGTGTACGGATGTGATATTATTGGTATGTCTGATACTGCTGGTGTCATGTCCAGCTGTCACGAGACGATGACTGATTTGAAAGAGTCCAACACTGATCTTCCACATGTGGTGGAGGATAATATTTTCTGCAAAGCTGATAATATTCCCAGCCTTGAAAAAGAACGAGCTCNTGCAAGCATTTCATCTAGGGCCATTATAGGAGTGGCCATTGAAGGTCTGCTTGCCATCCAATACACATGCTGACAAAAATCCCTTGTTTGAGGTCACTATAAATGTTGTAGATGATAAAAATCTTCACTTTTTCTTCCTTTGATAGGGGAGAGAACATAGATTTCAGCACTCTCCCTCAAATTGGGTTGTAAAGATCACACAAGCTAAGTTTGTTAATTATTTTTTCAAATATGGATCTCATCAATTCCTTGGTGAAATATGCCAGCAGTTTGCTGCGGGGAGGAAATATCTAAAAAACACAGATTGCTTTTTTGCGTTTTCCCTGTAACGCAGTCATTCTACCTCCACATATTTGGTTTGATCAGGATGGACAAAGTTGGGTGCGATACTCATAGCTGCCTTATATATTGTCATAGGAGTCTTGATTGTTATTAGTGCTTCAAGTAGTTTCAACCAGATTAGGTAACTAATCTCGCTAGCCAAGGATCTAACGTCAGCTTCAGCATTACCCACCACATCATTTTTGTTTTTCTACTTCTCATGCTTGGATATTACCTTACACATAAGTGCATTACCTTGATGTATAACTTATATTAACTATCAAACTTACCCAGTTATCATCTATATAGGTTTCTTTTATTTTAAATTATCTTTCTCTGAACTTTATTAAAGAATAACCCTATTTTAGGATTCCCTTTTAGGTACATCATTCATATGTTCTTTGTAAGGTGCATGCATGAGTTGACATACCTTGTTAATAATGAGTTCAGAAAAAGTTTGGGTTATTATCTAGCAGTTGACTTATCATCATCATGGCATTGATATAAATTGGACTAAATTCAACACATAAGTTTGGGTTATTCCAACATGATAATCATCTAGAGTTAGGAACTGATTTTTTTAGTTCTTATTGAGGCTTTCTTGTCAGAGCTTTTGCCATTCCGTTCATCGGCAACTAATGCACATCTTCATTTGCCAACTTATAACACTTGACTCGGAGTTTTAAAAATTTTCTCTTATTTTAGCATCCTTATTGTAAATTTTTAAAAATATTTAGCATTGCTTTGCACCTTTTATCAATCAACATATATGAATATATGCCAAAAGGAAAGCATGATATGTAAAACTTGACATCTGGTTTCTTTATCATTTCCTATTTCTCAAATTTGTTTTCGATGGAGGAAAACCTTTCCTCTATTCTCGATTTAAGTTGTCCTACCTCACTTTTCAATATCTTCTTTAAAACATCAACTTTTTTTGCTGCCATTTCTCCATGATCGTTTTAGAACGAAAAACTTCTTTACGTTGATTATGTNGCTTTCAATGGAGGAAAACCTTTCCTCTATTCTCGATTTAAGTTGTCCTACCTCACTTTTCAATATCTTCTTCAAAACATCAACTTTTTTTGCAGCCATTTCTCCATGATCGTTTTAGAACGAAAAACTCCTTTACGTTGATTATGCTGTGACTTCCCAAGTATCTTAATTAATGGCTTTATCGTGTGATTAGGTCATTGTACCCCATGATCCCTATCAACTACTTCCCTCGCGACTGTAGCATTGTTGTTCGGTCACAAAGGAGCACCGACATGCTGCGATCCTGCCGGTGTTCCCTACAAATTGCAACTGAATTGCGAGCTTCGATCATGAAGCCGATGTACGTCGCGGTTTTGAACCCTCGCGATCGGCCTTTGCTTCCTAGTGAGTGCAAATCGCGATTGTACCGTGAGCTTCAGGTCCCATTTGGGGCAGTTTATTGGGTTGCGGCGGCGTTTTGAAAACGTCGCCGTAGTGTTTGAAAAAAAACGTTGGGTAAGATTATTCCTGCCGCTCCGAAACGCTGAGGGGGATTTTGTTAATAGTTTGCGAAGTAGGCGGAGTCCCGCGTCCTGCGTATGCGTAACGCGTTATGGTGAACATTTCTGTTGTGCCCTTCTCCGCTCTCCCTCGCTCTAGCCTTTTCGATCTTCCTTCTTCTTTCTACCCTCGTTGAGATCGACACTAAGGTAAAATTTTGTGACGAAAATCCCCAATCTCACCCTTCCCGATCATTCTTCTGCTCCTCACCTCAAATGAGGTATGTTTTCTTCCTCCTCCCCCCTTCTCTGTTGGAGTGCACTTGATATGAGCTAAATGTTAATGTATGAGCTAAACTCTGCCATAATGGGGTGGTCAGGTTGGTATTAGCTAAAATCTGCCATGTATTTCACCTATTACATGCAAGATGCGGGAAGGGAGCAGCAAAGAGATTGTCCTGCAACATGAGTTTTATTTTACGAAAATATTTGTAGTTGGTTGATGCAACATGGAGTTGGTAGGATATTTGGAGTTGTTTTAGGGTTGTTTTTTTTTTGTTGGAGTTGTTTTTTTTTCTGATTCGAGAAATATGCACAAGTTTTTTAAAAACAACTATAAAAGTGATGTTGGGGTTTATTTTTGCCAGTTATGTTCCTTTATCATTTTAAGGTTGAAAAACAGCTATCAAAGAGCTCATATATGGAGTACATAAGTTTCATTTCCCTTGTGGCCATCAAGAACAAAAGGGGCTTTATTTGCTTCAATCATCTGAAAGGCAAATTTTATTAGTAGTTATAAAACACAACTTGATTACTGAACAAAATTCAGTAGATGTTGGAGTTTATTTGCTTGCTTGAGTTTAGAGAACTTGTTTTCTAATGGTTTGACTTTACAAAAATAGAAAGTGTTTGCTATATACAATTTTTCATTAGTCTTAACGAGGATTATGCATGAAGTTTTAAGAGCATTTTTTTATGTCATTTGATATTTTTTGTTATTCAAATCTCTCTTCAGCTGGACGATGGTAATTGAATGACTGAATAGATTTGGCCAGGGAGTTCTAGATGTAGTTATTTCATTTTTTTTGAATTGTCAGGGAGTAATTTGATTGGCTGCATTTTACTGGGTTGCATTCGATATTCTGCAGTTGTAATTGTTGCATTTTGAGTACCAGATTAATCTGTTTTCGATGTCTGTTTTTTTTTAAGGATGGAAGAATTTTAGTGCTATGTATGGAGCTTGTTTAGTTGAGAGCATGTTGTAGTAGACTTCAATTAAAGTTCATAGCTATGTAATCTTACATATTTGTTTAATAAAATTTTCGTGGATTGTCTTCTGTGGATGTAGGCTGTTGGCCGAACCACATAAATCTATCGTTTATATGTTTCTGTTCTCATTTTAGTTTTGTTTCAAACAATTTTACCAGACAGGGGCAGAAAGGTCATTTATACAACAATAACTACCAATAAGCTATGCTGAATAAGCTGCCTCAAACACTAAGTCAGCTTATTATGATAATCTGCAAATTATCAGATTATCAGAATAATCTGCTTATCAGCAGATTATAAATAATCAACAGCTGCCCCAAACAGATCCTCAATCACATAAGAGCGATGCAATCCCGTAATCTCTACTGCGACATGTCGTTTCCCTCCCATATAGCTTTTATCATGATTATATCGTCACGAGGCATGCTGCAATCGAGTCGATTCCTAGAATCGACCACTTCTATATCAATTTGATACGAACATGAGCCAAAATTAGCAAACAACTTGTGAGAATTAGGTGGGAAGAAACCGAAATTAGGGTTGATCGATTAATGTCAAGGAAACGAGAAAAATACAAGGGTAATCTATAATTTGAGAGGTAGATCGTCTCTCCACAAATCTTAGATGCTGCTAGGAGCTTGACGGCACAAGGAAAAGTAGCAAGAAATAAAACATAAAGAAAAACCTACTTATAACCCTAATAAATATCTTTTAAGATCCATTCAAACTTTCCGCCCGAAACACCTCTTTCTTCTTCTCATATAGGTGATCAACGACTGATCAGGCTGGTTTGCCTTGGTACTGGACCAGCTGAACTGCAGGCGTATCATAGGGTTGGAGATAAACTCGGCGTCTTTCCATTATTGCTAGGGCTATCGTCCATAGCTTAGTCAAAACTTATATTTGATATTCATGAAAGAAAAGGTATGAGAGAATAAGAGAAAAAGGTTATAGTATTCTTCCTTGTTTTGTTTGTCTAAATTTAGCCTAATATAGAGAGGTTTACATAGGTGAATAAAGGGAAAAAGTAAATTTGTCTTGATAATAATGAAGCTATTATTTAAATAATAGATTTTTGCTAGACAAACTACTAAATATAATATATAGCATTGGAATAATCTAGAATCCGTGGCATCATCGTTCCACCTGGATGTAATCTGTGGACAATAGATTTACAATATGTGAACAACAACATTACTTCTATAGTAATCTAGTAACATGTGGACAATAACATTTTATTTATGTTGTGTGGTTAATTCTGGATTCTAGAATTCAAGACTTTTTTTCATATTTATTACTTTCCTTGGTACTTATTCTCTATCTATTTATATACAGTTATCATCATGTTTTTTACACCTAATATGGGAATAAATTCAATCATATAATCTCCCATTTCTATTCTCTCTCTTAATTTAATTTTCAACAGATAGGATTCGTAAAATTAGCAACAAGTTTGTTCCAAATCAGCTGACTATCATACAAGCCAAAACTGCAAACTGGTGAGGGGAAAAGGACTGATATGCANCTCGTGCACATCCATTGGATTCATCATGATCTAATTGTATTCCGACTTCAGATCGATCTCGAGAAGATAACTGCTCTATAAAGTTCATCTAGCAGCTCATCAATCACCGGGATAAGAAACTGTTCAATACAGTTTCCATGTTTAAAGCCCTTAGCCACATAAAATCTTCAACTACCATCTTTTTTCTTCACAAATAGGACTGAACTAGAAAAAAATGACTCACACCGGGTCTGATAATCTTTGCTTCGAGCATCTCTCAATCAACTTTTCTATCTCATCATTCTCAATATGATGATACTTGTATGACTTGACACTGATAAGAGGAACTCCTTTCAATGTAATGGTATGCTCGTGTTCCCTCGGTGGCGGCAATCCACTAGGCTGTTGAAAGAGGTCGGAAAAATGTTGTAGAAGTTGTTGAATGCACTCAGGGAACTCTACTGACTTAGGCTCCCGGATCACTCCGTACTCGACAACACCACCAAATAGCCCAAACCCACTGCTCGTTTGTCTTGACCACGGTTCTAAGTCAGATCATTGTTTTGAATTGTCTAGCATCTTCTCTTAGCAGCACATTCTTCGCTTCCAGCCTAATCTCCCAATCCATCTTCGACTCCCCATTCGTCCATAGCTACTTTATCCCCAAAATCACATTAGTGCTTCACAAGTTCAAGGGAAGAAAGTCCCGCACCACATGTAGGCCATATAGTGTAAATACTAATCCCTTGCAAATTCATCGGCTTTTTCCACCTTTCATATATCCCCATATTGACCCTAAAGTTTCTCGTATCTACTAACTTCAACTCCAGCTAGTCCACGAACCGATTTGAGATGAAATTGTTAGTGGCTCCAATATCCACAAACACTACTACCGGCTGCTCCCTGATCTGTACCCTCACCTTCATGATGTGAATTGGAGTAAATCCCACAATTTAGTTGAAGGACACCTCCGATACATCGAAGTGTATGTGCTCCTCTTCTTCCACTGTTTCTTCGTCCGACTCCTCACCATCTGCCTCCTCTCTCTCTCACAAGTTAAAAGGACCTGAAGCATGTGATCATTGCACTGGTGGCCTGAGGCATACTTCTTATCACATCGAAAACATAATCCCTTTGCTCTCTTGTACCACACCTCTGCTTCTTTGAGGCGCTTGAAGTTAACTACGGGACGGGCCTCCATACTCCTATCATTCGATGCCTTCTTCTGGGTTCTCGGTATGATGGTTGTTGAGGTACTCATGTGGAATCTTTTCATGGTGCCGCCTTTGCTAATCTTCTTCTTCTGGTTTTGTCTTTCACCATATGGGCAAGCTCCATCATCTCCCTCAATCGCCGCGGTCTCAATAGTAGGAGTGTTGCCCATACGTTGGGCTTTTGACCCTTCTTGAAGTTTCCCTCCAATCCTGCTTCAAAAATCCCCTTCAGCTGTCCTGACAGTAGCTCAAATCTCTCTCCATGGTCCATGAAAGTTTCATGAAAGTCCAATTCTAAGTTAAGGCATATAATTGCCTATGTAAGTCTTCTCCCGGAATGTTTCGAAAATATTCCAACTTGCAATCCTTAAATTCCTTCCACTTATGGATCTGATATTTATCTTCCCTCCATTAAAATCATGCCATGATTTTCCTCTCCAAACATAACCCGAACGTCATGAGTTTTTCCTTGTCATTGAACCCATTCACCGTGAAGTATCGTTCCGCCCAATACACCCACTCATGTGCATGTTCCCCTCAAAGATTGACATCTTCAACTTCTTAACACTAGCATCACCGCCCACCTTCCTCTCCGTATGGTATTTTCTCCCATTTATCTAGTGTGAAACTCCCTCATTCGATCCCATTCTTGTTTCTCACTTCGTGTTCATTCCAATCCTTTGCATAACATCTTTTCTATATTTCGACTCAACCCTTCCATCAGAAATCTCTAATCCCCACCCCCTATCTGAGTCATAGGGGAGTTATTAATGGTGGATGCTTTCCTCCTCATGCTCCTCACGTTCGTCTCTTTCTTTTTTGATATGTCCACAGATTCTCCAGTCAACCCTTGGTTAGAGTTTGCAAGTTAAGCCGCTGCTGGGGTCTTGGATTGCATCTTAATAAGTTTCTTTATCATTTCCAATTTCTCAAATTTGCTTTCAATGGAGGAAAACCTTTCCTCTATTCTCGATTTAAGTTGTCCTACCTCACTTTTCAATATCTTCTTCAAAACATCAACTTTTTTTGCAGCCATTTCTCCATGATCGTTTTAGAACGAAAAACTCCTTTACGTTGATTATGCTGTGACTTCCCAAGTATCTTAATTAATGGCTTTATCGTGTGATTAGGTCATTGTACCCCATGATCCCTATCAACTACTTCCCTCGCGACTGTAGCATTGTTGTTCGGTCACAAAGGAGCACCGACATGCTGCGATCCTGCCGGTGTTCCCTACAAATTGCAACTGAATTGCGAGCTTCGATCATGAAGCCGATGTACGTCGCGGTTTTGAACCCTCGCGATCGGCCTTTGCTTCCTAGTGAGTGCAATCGCGATTGTACCGTGAGCTTCAGGTCCCATTTGGGGCAGTTTATTGGGTTGCGGCTGCGTTTTGAAAACGTCGCCGTAATGTTTGAAAAAAACGTTGGGTAAGATTATTCCTGCCGCTCCGAAACGCTGAGGGGGATTTTATTAATAATCTGCGAAGTAGGCGGAGTCCCGCGTCCTGCGTATGCGTAGCGCGTTATGGTGAACATTTCTGTTGTGCCCTTCTCCGCTCTCCCTCGCTCTAGCCTTTTCGATCTTCCTTCTTCTTCCTACCCTCGTTGAGATCGACACTAAGGTAAAATTTTGTGACGAAAATCCCCAATCTCGCCCTTCCTGGTCATTCTTCTGCTCCTCGCCTCAAATGAGGTATGTTTTCTTCCTCCTCCCCCATTCTCTGTTGGAGTGCACTTGATATGAGCTAAATGTTAATGTATGAGCTAAACTCTGCCATAATGGGGTGGTCAGGTTGGTATTAGCTAAAATCTGCCATGTATTTCACCTATTACATGCAAGATGCGGGAAGGGAGCAGCAAAGAGATTGTCCTGCAACATGAGTTTTATTTTACGAAAATATTTGTAGTTGGTTGATGCAACATGGAGTTGGTAGGATATTTGGAGTTGTTTTAGGGTTGTTTTGTTCTGTTGGAGTTGTTTTTTTTCTGATTCGAGAAATATGCACAAGTTTTTTAAAAACAACTATAAAAGTGATGTTGGGGTTTATTTTTGCCAGTTATATTCCTTTATCATTTTAAGGTTGAAAAATAGCTATCAAAGAGCTCATATATGGAGTACATAAGTTTCATTTCCCTTGTGGCCATCAAGAACAAAAGGGGCTTTATTTGCTTCAATCATCTGAAAGACAAATTTTATTAGTAGTTATAAAGCACAACTTGATTACTGAACAAAATTCAGTAGATGTTGGAGTTTATTTGCTTGCTTGAGTTTAGAGAACTTGTTTTCTAATGGTTTGACTTTACAAAAATAGAAAGTGTTTGCTATATACAAATTTTCATTAGTCTTAACGAGGATTATGCATGAAGTTTTAAGAGCATTTTTTTATGTCATTTGATATTTTTTGTTATTCAAATCTCTCTTCACCTGAGGAAAGAAACCGTCAGCCCCGTATAGCAAGGAATTGCATATACAGAGGTCTGCCTATTGTCCATGGCACGTCATGCTAANCCGATGCTGCATCCAGCCTTGGATTTGAATATCCAGAGAGAGCGTATAACTCGAAGAACAAAGATAATCATATGTATACAGATGCGATTACAGAACTTGGGAAATCTACCAAAACTGTGAGTAAAAGGTCTGAACGGCTAAGGATATCATGTAGATCCAGTGACAGAATTAGGAAATACCAAAACATTTTAAAAGGGTGCAAACAATCCAACATTCTATCCAACATATCTTCATTTATTCCTCAAATTCAGCAGAAGCAGCAACAAGCTCTGCCATTTCAGAGTGAGTGATTTTCGTATTTGCNGCAGCAACAAGCTCTGCCATTACAGAGTGAGTGATTTTCGTGTTCGGTAGTTTCATACTTTTTCACCATTAAAATCATGTCAATGTCTACTGGTTATATTGTCCTGCCTGGTATAATACTGTTGTTATCCGGGAATTCACGTTGCCATTTCCCATATAAAAATTATAGGAGATAATAAAATCCAGACAGCACAAATGCACATGCTAAATTTGAGGGTAATTTGGGAAGTTTTTATTCTTTATTGCAATCGGGTATAAGCCAGTCTTGCTTGGCCTGTTGCTTTTTAAAACATTTTTGTTGACGGTAGAGAATTGGAAAATTGGTTCGGTGAATATGATTTATGTAGTTTTAGGAGGGAAAAAATAATTATTCCTATTCAATTTCACAGAATATGATTACAAGATAAGTAGTGTGGGATGAATCTCACAATAGGGAAATAATATATTCAGCCATAATTCTTTATGATAAAAGAATGAAACATGAATTATGACATACCAATAGTTCTAACTTCTAAATATAGTACACTATTAATAGAATATACTAAAAATATAATCTTTCTAAAAATCCAAGACCCCCCTCTCAAGTTGGAGCGTAGATACCCAATTTGCATAAAATTTGCTCAAAATTAGGCCTGAACAATCATTTGGTAAATATATCCACTATTTGTTGAACAGTAGGGATAAATGACATACAAATAGCTCCACAATGAATCTTAGTTTTATGTTGTGTCTGTCAATTTCCACATGCTTTCTGTGATCATGATGCGCTGGATTTTTTGCAATGCTTATGGCTGCAATATTGTCACAGTATAACTNCCAGTATCAGTTTTTCATGTACAGTAGAGGCTAATATCTCCAAAGATGCTGACCAACCCAACCTTCCAAAAGGACGGGCCTCTGCTACTCCACATGTAGTGGAAGAAATTATTAATGTCTGTTCCAACGATGAAGTTAGAACCTCTAAATTTATGCCACATGAATCAGAAATTCACCGCAGTTCTCATAGCATTGAGAAATTATTTTCGCATATGGATGCATCTGAAAGCATTGCTTGTCAGAGTATTGGTCGCCCTGATGGGTTTAATGATGGTGAGGAAATACAACGTTCACACAACTATGATGTTAGTATATCAGATATTGCTTTAGTTAAGCCCAACTGTGATGCAAACTTGCCTGAATTTGATGGTACTAACATGGCTCTTCCTTTTGCGGATAATATTGTCTTCAAAGATGTTGACATTCCCAGCCTTTCAAATGAACAAGCTTCTACTACTTCCCACATAGTAGAAGAAATTCTCAGTGCCTGTTCAAAGGATGAAGTTAGACCAGTTAACTTTGCGCCATTTGATTCAGGATTTCATCACACTTTTCAGTGTGGAGTGGATGCATTTGAAAACAAAGCTTTTGAGAGTCTCTGTCACCATGAGGGATCTGAAGAGGGTGCAAAATCATTTGATGCAAAAGACAGACGTGTTGTCACTAGTATATCAGATACTTCTGGTGTTGAATCCCGTTGTGATGAGAACATGCCTGAATTTGAGGGATTCAGCATTGATCTTCCCTATGAAGAGGATAATATTGTTTTTAATGATGCTGACATTCCCAGTCTTGCAAAAGAACGAGCTTTCGCCCTTGAACAGCTTCGTCAGTCAAGCATTCTTCTCACCCCAAGGCCTAAATCTTCCATAATGAACAGAATGGATATGATTTCAGATGTTTTAAACTCTTCACCTCTTGGCATACTTCAAAAAATGGA
>JXCR01140125.1:80417-97745 GCA_002079205.1 Phalaenopsis hybrid cultivar | reverse complement strand
TATATATATATATATATATATATATATATATATATATATATATATATATATATATATATATATATATATATAAGAGTATTCTTAAGAAAATTTTCTTTGCTTATTATTATTTTTATGCGAAATATTGGATCTGAAGGTTTAGTACCTTACATTTCAGAATTAGAACGTACTATAAGAAAAATTTGAAAACAACAAAAAGAAATTAAAAGTTTGAACAAAATGGTGAATAACTTAGATAATCAAACAAATGAAAATCAATAAAGACCTTTACAAGAAAATGCTAATCCGACAACAGATGAACTTCACTTGAATATTTAAAATCATGATGTTGCTGCTAATTCATTTGAGCTTAAACCTGCTATTATCCAAATGATACAAAATAATCAGTTTGGAGAAACACCTACTGAAGATCCTAACTTACATCTTGCTTGATTTCTTGAAATATGTGCTACTTTTAAATATGATGGAGTGTCTAATGATGCTGTTAGACTTAGAATTTTTCCTTTTTCATTAAGGGATAAAGCTAAAACTTGGTTAAATTCATTAGCACCTGGATCTATCAGAACTTGGGGACAATTATCAAAAAAAATTTTTGCTAAATATTTTCCAGCCTCGAAAACTACTAAGCTTAGAAACGATAGAACATCTTTTTGTCAGTTTGAAGGGGAATTGATATATGAAGCCTGAGAAAGATTTAAATATCTCCTTAGGAAATTTCCACACCATGCTTTATCAGATTTGTTAATAATTCAAACTTTTTACAATGGATTAGTAGGATCACTTAGATCTATTATAGATGTTGTTGCAGGTGGATCATTAATATCAAAACCTTTTGATGAGCATACTCTTTATAGATGCTGTTGCAGGTGGATCACTAATTTTTAATGGCCCTCTGAACAGATAAATCTTAAGAGAGTAGTCAGTATTCATGACTCTGATGCAATGCCTATTTTAGCATCTCAAATTGCTACTATATAAGACTGATAAAATTGGAGTGAACTAATCTCAAATACCACCAATATTAGAGGAAAATTTACTAGGGCAGATAGTTGATACCAATCATATTACGAAACTTTGAATGCTATAAATAAATGAAATAAAAATCCTATTCTAATTGTTATAACCCTGAATGTAAAAACCACTCTAATTTTAGTTGGAATGATTATAACAATTCGGCGAACCCTTCAAGAAATTTAAAGAACCAAGGAATTCCTAATCATCAACCTTATTATCTTCTTGGATTTAACTCTAACGCTAACCCACAAGTGAAGGAAAAGAAGTTGACGATGGAAGAAGTAATGTTGAATATGGGAAATCAAATACAAAATCAAGGGGCTGGTATTAGAAATATTAAAAATCAATTAGGACATATTGTTACTGCACTTAGTAACAGACCTTTAAGAATTCTTCTGAGTATTGTGGAAGTTAATCCAAAAGATCAAAACAAGGAGCAAATTAAAGCTATTCAACTACAAAGTGGAAAAGAAGTAGAAACAAGAATCCAAAGAGATAATGAAGTTGAGGAGAAGGAAGAGATTGAAAATTACCATAATGAAAATGAACGAATACAAGTTTCTTTAGAAAAACCACTACCTTCGTTTCCTCAAGGATTGAAGCAGAAGAATAAAGATAAACAGTTTACAAAATTTTTAGAAATTCTTAAAAAGTTAATGATAAACATTCCTTTCATTGAGGCTTTGGAACAAATGCCAAGTTATGTGAAATTTATGAAAGATATACTAAAAAAGAAAAGGAAGTTTGTAGATCATGTGACTGTTGCACTCTGTGAAGAGTGTAGCGCTATTATTCAGAAAAAGCTTCTTGAAAATTTAAAAGATCCTGGTAGTTTCATTATACCTTGTGCTATTGGTAAAAAGTTTTTTAAAAAAGCCTTATGTGATTTAGGAGCAAGTATCAATCTTATGCCTCTATCAATTTTTAAACATTTAGATTTAAGAGAGATTTCCCATACTATTGTAACTCTTCAGTTAGCTAATCGATCAATAACTTATCCTAAAGGAGTTATAGAAGATGTATGAGTAAAAGTGGATAAATTTATTTTTTCTTGTAGGCTTTATTCAACCATCAATTTGGACTTAACTCAACTTTAACCCAACCTAAACCCAAGTCTAACCCAAATTGATCAAATGTTGAAATTCCTTCAAATTGACCTTTCAAAACAATTCAAAATCACTCAAAATCATTTCTAAACTTCTCATGACAATCACCCACAAAAAAATGATCAATTAATTGGGCTCAATGTCATGGCTAGCCTAACCCAAACACAACTTCAAGATAATTTGCCCAAATTGAACCCCTTCACCTAAATTGAATTAGCCATACCAAAAGTGACCAAATTAATGTCACCACAGTCACCATTTGGACTCTATTGGCTAGCCTAGGCCCACCTAAACCACCTAGGTAAGCTATGGACCAAAGGTCCCTTGATTTAAGGGATATTTACCATATTTAGCCTTATTTTGAAAATACTTTGGCTTCATCACTTGCCATTTGGAGTAAATCATAATTAGTCCTCCACCGACCTCCCTGAGCCGAGAGGTGACCAGACCCTGGCTAGCCACCACCTCAGCTACCGGAAACAGTCAGCCCAAAGGAGACCAAATGGTTGAAACCCAAAATTTGGACTCCCTAACTTGGCTCACTCCCATTAGATGCTTGTGCCTTTCTTCACTCCACCTCAGCAAGCCTTAGCACCCACTACCAAGCTCTGAGCTCCACCAGGCAGTCATGGCTTTAAATTGACCCCTCCATGGCCAAAATGGAGGAGAGCAAAATCCTTGAAGAAACTATGTCCAATTGCTTCTAAAGGCTCTCTAAGAACTCCTCAGCTTAATCCCATTGTTTTCCACCTTTGGTTCCCACTGTGAGAGCTCAATTTTAAGTTCAAAATTTCAGCTTGAACCAAGACATATTTCCCCACACCTCCATAGTCTGCCAAACACCAATTAACTATGCACACACCATCACCATAGTGAGAGGAGTTGATCTGCCACAAAAGCCCCATCCCAAACAACCTCTAACCTAGCTCTAGACCAACACTTGAAATTGAGCTTGATCAAAATCATACCTAGACAATTCATCGGGACCTAGAACATCATCTGGAGGTTTGTTGGACCCAATCAAAGCTACTACAACCATCTGATTAAGGCCTCCCCTCTGAGACAAAGGTATTGAACCTCAACCTAATCCAAGCCTATTTTGATTCTTCATACATATTTACTACATTTCATACCATTTAAGTCATGTAGATATGCTCGTCTCGAGTAGATGAAGGTTTAGAAACAAACCCCATGCAATTTGTTGGAGTATAGACGAAGATCATAAGGTTTTAGTCTGAACAGTTCTCGGGTTAGGTCATTTGGAGACGATAATGGAGAGCCATCTGATCACACATTTATTTTATGAACGGAGGAAATCAATTCAGACCAACCCTTGGTGCTAAAAGGCTGGCCGTGTGGTAGCTGAGGTGGATGACAGCGTCAAATGGAGGAGCGCCGCATGTGAGCTTAGAGTCGCCGTAGGATGAGTTGGCACCATATGTTTAAGTACAAAAATATGGATTAGTTGAATTAAATTAAATGCCTGAACTTCAAAAATCCATATCTTTCTCTAGAAAAATTATAAAAAAAAATATATCCACTTAATCGGTGAATAGAGGAGAATAATGTAGACTAAAAATAAAAATCATATTCTTAATCGTTGATTTTTAATGAAATAAATACTCTCTGAAATATTTTAGTTCATTATGATCAAGCAATTCTCACCATTGCTTTAGATTTTTTGGGTTTATTCCTTATGATAAAGGGGATGCTCTCTGATTTTTCCAATGTCAGAGAGTATCCCTATGCTTCTAACTCTAATTTTCAAGCTAGGGTGGTTATTTAGGCTTATTTTAATTATATAAAATAAAGTATTACTTGGAAAATTATGAGAATAATTTTAGTAGGTTTCCTGTGGTTAAAGAAGATTAGGAAAAATTATTTGATGATTTGAATCATTTTGTACATTTCTATTGTTAATTAAATGTATATATCTTGTTTTAATTTATGTAAATTAAATATTAATAAAAAATTAACAAAATCAATTTCACACAATGTATAAAAATCATGTTTACCTATTGTAAAAATTTAAAAATTATTTGAATAAGTTTGAGCACTATAGTTGATTTTCTATGAAAATACTTGATTTTTGAGCTTTATTTTGAGTTTAAAATATATAAAAATAATTTAAAAATCTCAAAAATATAAAAATATTTTAAAATGTGCCAAATGGCTCTTGATCACTTGGGACTCATTAAAACATTTTTCCTAATTTTTTCCAAGTTAAAAATGAATTTTAAAACCTAGAAATGCATTTTCCTTATTTTTCTCATTAAAATAATTATAGTAAACAAATTAAAAAATCATGAAAATACAAAATTTGATTCCTTGAATGTTTTAGACATAGCGAAGTTTAATAAAAATAAAAATAAAAATTTAAATAAAACATTATTTCAATTTAATTAAATCATTGAAATTTGTTAATAATTAAATAATAATAAAAAAAAATTAATTCAAAAAATCATGAAATTTTCTCTAGGTGTTTCTTTGACCTAAAGGGACCTCTAGTAATTTTCTCATGAATAAAAAACTTAATTTTGGATAATTAATTAAAATCAACTTTGAAAGTACTACCTTTTAAGTTTAAATGATCATTTAACTTAAATTAAATTTTGAAATCCCACATTTTCTCCTATGATGTTTTAATTGACCGATGGGCATGACCTTCTAAATTCTCAAAGTCATTTTTGTTGTGCTTAATGAATTATGAAATGGAAAGCCCCAAGGGCAAAGGGGTAACTTTAGATTTTGGTGCCTTAATCAAAATTTAGGGTTAATAATGAAACAATGAGTAATTTTGATCCTAATGAACATGTTTGGATGATTGAAATACAATGGGATTTAAAGGTAGAAACTCACTTGCCACCATTTCATAATATGAACAAAATCCTAATTTGTTTAATCATCTTGACTTGGAAGTCAATTAAGATCAAATGATTCTTAAGTGATGGGCTTAAGCTAGGAAAATGATAATTTACTTATCTTAGGCCTAATATTAATGATGATGTGATCTTTCAATAAGAACCTATGTCACTTAAACCAAAATTTTAATCACCATCAATTTCCCCCATTGTGATTGTTAAGGGCATGGTAGTAACTTGAGCTCGATGTCTAAACTCAATTGATCGGATTTAGAAGATGACATGATTGATGATCAATACTTTTTTACACTACGATCCCAATTTTAACATTGGGAATCAAAACCTTTACTTACTTAAATTTGCCTTAGGGGCACCCACCCACATAATTCTTATATAAAACATCAATTGATTAATCGAGTGTCCTAGTCAGATGATCAATAAAACATCAAGTTTCATTGGGCAATGGGATAACCTTAGCTTAATCTTAGATGATTGATAAAACCATATAATAAGTTCAAAATGAACTAAAAATATTTCAAGAAATCTTCAATGTGGTTCAGGGTCATGCTCCAAGCACTTTGAAATCTCTTGAATGTTTTGAAAGACAAATTGAACTTTCTACATTATGTTCTAAAATTCTATGGAGGTAAGGATCCTTAGGTTTTTTGTTTTGTTGAGTGAGTTGTGTAAAGTGTGGATGGATCCTCAAGCCTTTATTTGTGTATTTCCTTTCTTTTATGGAATAAAATTAAGAGCAGATTATGCTATTTTTTTTAAAAAATAATATTATGTTCTATAATCATCCACTGAGATCTTCCGAGACTCAATAAAGTCATAACTTGGGGTTTAATTATTATACCTTCATCCACTTCTGTAATTTCAATTCCTTGCAAAATTATATACATATTGCCACAACTAATCTTTCAGGTGGAGGAGGGGGAAGAATCGATAGGTACGCTTTTAAGTTATTACATTTACTTTTTTGTTTCTTGCTTGCATGCTTAAAGTCACCCTACATGTAAAAATCAAAACTAAAAATTTAAGCAACATAAAATTCACCACCACAATAGTTAAAATATAAGACAACTCAAATTTAATCACAAACAAAACAAAATAAAAATTGCAACTAAATTAAAACATCTCTATCATATGATCGAGAATCCCTTGGAGGACTTAACCTATGGTTGCTAACGAGATTTCCCACGGTCTAAATGACAGTAATGAATACATTAAGTTGGGTTTAGTAAATTCATTTGGACTAAGTGAATCCAAAAGAAAATAGTGGTGCCGGAAAGAGGGAACCGTAGGATCCTAATCGTGTCACTCTAATCAACTTTAATGTTCCCCATAACATTTAAACAACCATAACTTTAGGAAACATTTTATTTGACATCATCACTTGACACATTAGAAAACTTAAACTCGCCACGACAAGGAGCTTGAAGCTAGCATTGTGTGCAGCTCTGCCATCTTCAACAGTAAGAGGATCTACAACAACATACCATTCTTTAGAATTATAAAACAAGTCGTAGAATTTTGAGGTTGTCCGCATAGTGCGCCTTAAATCCTGAACTTTTCTTTAGGCCTTTGTATGGCTCTGCTATACAATATAAGCCATAACTCGCTTTACGATTCTGAGGTTGTCGTTCATCATGACCTAAATCCTCACATCTTCCAGGCTATTTCTGTGATCGTTTCACACGAATGTAAGCCCTAATTAATAAAATATGCAGGATAAAATATTGAAATATTTCTCCTCTAAATTGAAGTTAAAACATAGGGTAGATTGGGAAGTCACTGAGGTTTTCCTCTGGATCTGTGACATCACCTAGTTCTTCTTCCTTTGATCTCTAAAATTAAATGTTCCAAATTTGAGTCATTCCCCCTTCACACCTCCTTGTCAGATTTTGTTGAAAAGTCTTATTCCTTTGACCACTTTGAAGAAAATATCCCCTGATTTTTATCGAGAGTTTTCTAGGTAACTTCATATATCTAAGATGTAATTAACTATAAGGGCTTGCTTTATTGGAAACTTTCAAGAACCCATCTTAATACAAATCCTATTTAATTTTTTATATTAAATAGGGGAACTTGTCGGCTTATAAAAAAATAAGCTTATAAAAAATTAATTATAAGGTCTTGCTTTTTAAACTTGTTGGCTTATAAAAATCTTGTCATTCCATCTAAATTACCCAAAACATCCCAACATTTTCATACTTACCAAAATACTCCCAAATTTGACAAAAATACCAAAATTCCCCTGGTGGCCTAAAAATTTCCCAAAACCTCCAAAAGCATTCCAAATTACTGGAAATGTCCCCAAAATCAATTTGAACCACTCCATTGGGCCCAATTTGACCAATTGACAAACTTTGACTAAAATCCCCAAATTCCCCCTAAATGCCAAAAATCTCTAAATCACCCCAATTTGCCCCCAATTGATCTCAATTTTCTTCAATTACAATTATAAACTCAAATTCACAATTTTCTAATCTAATTGAAACCAAATTCAAGCCCGATTAAACCCAATTCCAAACTCCAAACTCCAAACCCAAGTACAACTGAATTGCCTCAGATTGAACTGATGTCCAAAAATCCCCAAATTGAGCTTAATAGTCAATCAAATGCCTCAATTTCAAATTCACATCAACTTAAACATATCTAAATTCAATCCCAATCAATCCCGAATCAAATTGACTAGGTCATGATCAATTTCAAAATTGAGGTGCATCATGCATGTTTAAATGCCCATACCCAAATACTTTCCTAATAGCTCATGACATTAATTTTAAAAGCCTAACTCCAAGCTCAGATGACAAATTTTTCCTCCTCATCATCCTTTTAATAAGACCATGGATCAAGGCATTATATCATATGTGCATTTAAATTTTTATCCAAATTAAGCATCATTACATACATTTCCAAAAATCCATAAAAGTTCCCTTTATATGAAACCTTCCTATGACCCGATACATATAATGACATGACTCATGGAGCCTTCCATGGGCATCCTAAAGTAAAATTTTTCCAAAAATGGCATGAGGAGGTGACCACTCCCCTCTCCCTCCTTCACTTGGACTTTTCTTCTTCATGCAAGATTTAAACTCTTGCCCCATGCCCAAGCTAGCAACTTGACCTCACTCAAACCTTCCTTGGGGTCAGCCCAAGCACTCTCACCATCATGGAATTGAACCCAACCTTTGGAATAAAGGGTTAGACAAAACCTAGCCCAACTTATGCAAACCTCATGTTGCGGCATTAAATTTAATAGGAAATCCCGACACTTGAATGATTCCATCTTCAGAATAGATTACGTTGGGATAGAACTCCTTCACAACATTTGCATCAGCTTTGTTGGTGGTGTAACAAAAGTTTTCCTACCTCCGCTCAGCAATAATCCCAACATTTGCATCAGCTTTGTTGGTGGTGTAACAAAAGTTTTCCCACCTCCGCTCGGCAATATCTCGTTCAATCTCTCCTCCCGGGCTCTCAAAAACTCGATATTGTATACACTTCTTTCCTTTAAATACTGAAGTAAATCTTGTTTGAGCCATCGCATTGATGAAGTGAGACTCGTCAAACTCAATTAGTCTCTTTTATCGTGGAGCCATTTCAATCTAGCTAAATTGTAGAAAAAACTGCAAAATATACTTCAAATATGCAAATATTGGCTTCCAAAAGTAATTCTAGTAGTTCAAAACTAAGTTCCCTGAATTTCTTCCCAATTTTTCGTTCACGTTCTCAAATTTTTCGGATCTCCTCAATGTGGAAGAAATTCATGGTGAAAATCAAATATTTTTATCTTGGAGTGAAGTTCTTACCTAGAGAAGATCAAATATGGTGTCAAAAAGCTTTGAAATTCCCCCAAATCCAAGATCTCTCAAGCCCTAGGTCAAAAATTGCATTTTCAAGAGGAAGGGGATGAAGAATAGTGGCAGTTGACTGGTCAAAATCATGGTAAAAGGTGTTTTTTGGCGATCTCGCCATCGGCGGGGTCGATTACGCTATTGGCGGGCTCTATTGATTTTGGTTCAAGTCCCGGATTTTTGTGATTTTGATCATTTTCAAGCCTTAACGACATCCTTTCAATCATTATAGACATAATTTTAAGCGATTAAATGATTTACTTATCACAACTAAACTTTCACAAAACAAAACATCACATTTATATATAAATTCCAAGGGGTACAATATACGTTACATAACACACCTAAATTTGGTATTTTATTAACCTCAACACATTAATTCAGCGTCGCAATCCAAGCCACAACACTCAAAATCCTGAAAACAAAATATCCTTTGCTTAGTCTCAACTATACAGAGATCTAAAAGCATCATTCTAAAGCAAAGCAAATGCAAAGTTCAAACCAAATTACATAGATAGACAAAAAGGTAGTAATATAAATCTACTATTCATCAGATTCAGTACTAGATTCTCCTTTGAGATCACCCATTGATTGCACATGAACGAAGAGGTTGTAGAAGGGTCTGATCTTCAGTAGAATCCTCTTCTATCAATTTCATCCTCCTCATCAGCCATATCAAACTATCTTCAAAACAGAATCCTCTTCTATCAATTTCATCCTCCTCATCAGTCGTATCAAACTCTCTTCTAAATGTCCAGAGTGATCAAAATGTTCTTTCATCCTCCAGTCTAGATGATCGAAGAAATCAGAGTTATTATTAATTGCATTCATGACATTTTGTACCTCCTTCTCCAATTTCTTGATTATGCGCAGGATCACCAGAGTCTTATCAGGGACTAAGGGTTTGAACTGGCAGTGAATTCTGAGATGCTTGATCTACTATAATGGCCATGTCATTTTCATCTTCAAAAATTGGGAATCTCTTAGTTGGGTCCAAAGGAGCAGTGAATTCTGAGATGATTGATCTACTATAATGGCCATGTCATTTTCATCTTCAAAAGCTAGTACTATAATTGCCATGTCATTTTCATCTTCAAAAACTGAGAATCTCTCAGTTGGATCCAAAGCCTTCCAAGGTAGCAGTACCTTTTCCCAATTTTTATTGATCAACTATCATGATATCTGGAACTGAGGGTTTGAACTGGCAGTGAATTCTGAGATGCTTGATCTACTATAATGGCCATGTCATTTTCATCTTCAAAAATTGGGAATCTCTTAGTTGGGTCCAAAGGAGCAGTGAATTCTGAGATGATTGATCTACTATAATGGTCATGTCATTTTCATCTTCAAAAGCTTGGAATCTCTCAGTTCGGTCCAAAATCATCCAAGGTAGAAGTACTTTTTCCCATCTTTTGTAGGACACTTGGAACTGGCTGCAAAGTGAGAAAATTATGGAAGTGTGTCCAAGCCCATAGTTGATCCATGAACGATCAGGCCCAAAACCGACTTCACAATTATAGATCCAATGTTGATCGACAAATCCATGAACGATCAGCCCCAAAACCGACTTCACAATTATTGATCCAATATCGATCGGCAGTCCCCTTTGGATGCAGTAGTTCAAAATAACACTTTATTTGGAAACTTTATCAATCTTCATTATCGGTAACAATTTTGCAGAAATGAAAAAGTGCCAGTATTTTGAAACGGGATTTAGGAGTGTTGCAAGAAAACTAACATACCCATTCTCTCTCATTTCCAGTCGTCAGTTTCATCCATTAAATACTGGTAAATTTCATTCATCTGGTTTCTTGTTGGGAAGAGGTTGGAATAGTGGCAGACAGGAATGTTGTTGATCATGTATAATTCATTGATCCGTGCAGGAGTGAAAGTGATCCATCTACCTTGCACATAAACGACCCCTGGTTGATTCCATGTAAATTTGCATAAAATTCTCTTACCACTGGAACAACCACAGCGGCGGTAGTATAGCACAACACTTCCCATATTTGTCGCACTATCATTTCTTCAATTACCGTCGAGGGATTATTCAATCCACGATTTACTAATCCTCGTTCCTTGATTAATCTTTTCTTCATCAGTACCATGTTGAAGATTCGCTGCGCTTCCGCACTAATAAACTTTTGCCAATTGAAAACTCACATTCTGGGATTATTAGGGGAATTGGATGCCGTAGTAATGAATTTGGTGGAGTTTCACTTCATTTTTGGGGGAAATATGACTTAAGAATCGAATTTGGGATTTTAAAAGGGTAACTCCCGCCTAAAAACCGCCAAAAACTGCCATTCAAACTCTAGAAACCGCCATCTCGCCGGTCTCGCCATCGGCGGGGTCGAGGGCACCGTTGGCAAGCTTCTGTATTTATTTTGCCTGGACTCTCGAGAAAAACCCGCCGTCGGTGGCGTCGATGGCACCGTTGGCGCCCAAGGTAAAAATTACACAGTTTCGCTCTTGTTCGAATACATTTTAATTTTTCTCTATAAATCCAATTGTTATGATGAATGAAGGGTAAATAAGTGTAGTAGAGCTGAATACTACCACAAACTAATGATAATTTAAAATTAAACCTACTATGATTGTTATAAAAGTAAAAATAACTATGGGTTGCCTCCCATAATATGCTTGGTTTAACGTCGTAGCTCGACCTTTTTAGGTGTCATTCAGGATGACTGATCATTAAAACTTCTTTAAAATTTGGTCTTTTACCCTCAAAATATAGTTTTTATCTGTGTCCATTTACGTTAAATCTATTTCCAATTTTCTGATCTTCAATCTCAACAGCTCCGTAAGTATAAACTTGAGTAACAGTAAAGGGTCCTAACCAACAAGATTTTAATTTCCCAGGGAATAACTTCAGCCTAATGTTTTAAAGCAAAACTTCTTGTCCTGGTTCAAATTTCTTTTGGTTAATCTTCTGATCATGCCATAAACTTTAGTTTTTCCTTATAAATTCTCTTGTCCTGGTTTAAATTTCTTCTGGTTAATCTTCCGATCATGCCATAACTTTAATTTTTCCTTATAAATTCTACATTATCATAAGATTCATTTCTTAATTCTTCCAATTCATTTAATTGTAACAATCTCTTCTTAAGTTGTTATAATAAGACTCATTTCTTAATTCTTCCAATTCATTTAATTCAAAGTTCTTCTGGTTAATCTTCCGATCATGCCATAACTTTAATTTTTTCCTTATAAATTCTGTCGTTATCATAAGACTCATTTCTTAATTCTTCCAATTCATTTATTTGTAACAATCTCTTCTTACCAAATAAGATTCATTTCTTAATTCTTCCAATTCATTTAATTGTAACAATCTCTTCTTACCAGCATATTAATCTTTCGATCATGCCATAACTTTAGCTTTTCCTTATAAATTCTATCATTATCATAAGATTGATCATGCCATAACTTTAGTTTCTCCTTATAAATTCTATCGTTATCATAAGATTCATTTCCTCTTCTAATTCATTTAATTGTAACAATCTCTTCTTACCAGCATCTTTCAAATTATAATTGAACTTTTTAATTGCCAAATATGCTTTATGCTCCAATTCTACTGGTAAGTGATAAGANTCCCCAAACATCAAAGATTTCAACTTCTAACATGAAATTCAGAGGCATTTCATTTCTTCTAGATATATTTCCAACTCGTTGACATCGATCACAAGTTTTTATATATTTATAAATATCTCTAAAGATAGTAGGCCAATAGAATGAAAATTTTGTAAATCGATCACAAGTTTTTATATATCTATAAACATCTCTAAATATAGTAGACCAATAAAATCTAGCTTGTAAAATTTTATAAATAGTTTTATCAAATTCTCACATCTCTAAAGATAGTAGGCCGATAAAATCTAGCTTGTAAAATTTTATAAGCAGTTTTATCAATCCCAAAATATGATGGTAGGCCAACAAAATCCAGCTTGTAAAATTTTATAAGCAGTTTTATCAATCCCAAAATGTCTCCAAATTCTAAATCATGACATTTCTGAATGATCAGCTCAGTTTCTTCATAAGGTACACATCTTCTCATAATCATACCCTTACATTGTTTATATAAATAAGGCTCATCCCAAAAATATGCTTTTACATCATTAATGAATTTCCTTTGTTGTTGCAATGTCATCAAAGGTGGCAAAATATCACTTACAATATAGTTAACAATATCAACATACCATGGTATTTTCCACTCATTAATATTATAAAGTTGTTCATCAGGGAAACTATCTGTAATTTAATTGTTGGTGTCAGATAATTCATAATTTTCTAATATTGACAAATGATCAGCAATTTGATTATCAATTCCCTTTCTATCATTAACCTCAAGATTAAATTCTTGCATCAAAAGTATCCATATAATCAACCTTGGTTTGGCATCCTTCTTTTGCATCAGATATTTAATAGTAGAGTGATCAGTGTGCACAACACATTTAGCTCCAATTAAATAAGATCTAAATTTATCTAAAACATACATAATGGCCAGTAACTCTTTTTCAGTAACAGTATAGTTAATTTGTGCATCATTAAGAGTTTTACTAGTGTAGTATATAACTTTAAAAATCTTTTCATATCTTTGTCCAAGAACAACTCCAATTGCATAATCACTAGCATCACACATCAGTTCGAATGATTTCTCCCAGTTAGGTGAAACTATATCAGGGGCTGTGATTAATTTTTCCTTTAATAACTCAAAGGCATTTAGAGAGTTTTTAATAAATTCAAATTTCTTGTCCTTTTCTAAAAACATAGAGGTTTAGTAACTTTTGAGAAATCTTTAATAAAATGCCTGTAAAAACCAACATGTCCCTGATAGAGGTTTGGTAATTTTTGAAAAATCTTTAATATAACGCCTGTAAAAACCAACATGTCCATAAAACTCCTAACCTCTCTTACATTAGTAGGAGGTGTTAGTTTAGATATAACTTGAATTTTTGGAAGGTCTGCTTGGTAATTTTTGAAAAATCTTTAATAAAATGCCTGTCCTTTTCTAAAAGTTGGCATAGAGGTTTGGTAATTTTTGAAATATCTTTAATAAAACGCCTGTAAAATCCACATGTCCAAGAAAACTCCTAACGTCTCTTACATTAGTAGGAGGTGTTAGTTTAGATATAACTTGAATTTTTGCAGGGTCTGTCGAAGAAAACTTCTAACTTCTCTTACATTAGTAGGAGGTGTTAGTTTAGATATAACTTGAATCCAAGAAAACTCCTAACTTCTCTTACATTAGTAGGAGGTGTTAGTTTAGATATAACTTGAATCGAAAACTCTTAACCTCTCTTACATTAGTAGGAGGTGTTAGTTTAGATATAACTTGAATTTTTTAAGGGTCTGCTTCCATACCTTCCGAAATTTTATGCCCTAATACAATTCCTCCTGCAACCATAAATTGACATTTCTCTCAATTCAGAATCAAATTAGTTCTTTCGCATAACTCTAAAAATTTTTCAAGATAATTTAAGCATGCATCAAATGATGTTCCAAATACAGAGAAATCATCCATAAATACTTCCAATCCATCATCAACTAGCTTACTAAATATGGACATCATACATCTCTGGAATGTTGCAAGTGCATTACGTAATCCGAAAGGCATTATTCGAAAAGCAAAAGTTCTTAAATGTTGTCTTTTCTTGATCCTCATGAGCAATAAGAATTTGATGGTAACCGGTATATCCACGTCAAAAAACAAAAATATTTTTTCCCAGCAAGTCTATCTACTATTTGATCTAAAAAGGGTAAAGGGAAGTGATCTTTCCTGGTGGCAGTGTTTAATTTTCTATAATCAATGCAAATACCCCACCCAGTAACTTGTCTGATAGGTATTAATTCATTATTTTCTTTTATTTCAATGGTCTCTCCTCCTTTCTTAGGAACACAATGAATTGGACTTACCCACGCACAATCTGAAATAGGATATATAATTCCAGTGTCTAACCATTTCAAAATTTCCTTCTCAACTAATTCTTTCATCATTGTATTTAATCTCCTTTGTGGATCAACTCTCAGTTTATATTATTCCTCTAATATAATTCTGTGCATACAGATCGAAGGACAGATTCGCTTAATATCAGCTAAGGTCCAACCAAAAGTTTTCTTATATCTTTTCAATGTATCTAACAGCATTTGCTCTTGCAAATCATTTAAATCTGAAGATATAATTACAAGTAATATAGATGAGTCTCCCAGAAACACATAATTCAAATGGCTAGGCAATATTTTCAACTCAAATTTAGGTGGTTTTATAATTGACTGATTTAAATTCTTATCAGCATTTTCTGTGATATCCAGCATCTTAAATCTTTCTTGAACACATTCCTTCTTCATTTTCTAATTCGTCCAAAATAATTTCATCACTCTCTTCAAATTGTTCTTTCTCTTAAAAATGTTCTTTAAAATGTTCATTTAATAGATGTTCACTTATTTCCATGCGAAAACATTCATTATCTCTTTCAAAAATAGTTTATTTCATAGATTTTGCAACGTTAAAAGTCACTTCTTGTTCGTTAACTCTCATAGTTAATTCTCCTTTTTGAATATCTATCATAGCTTTTCCAGCAGCTAAAAATGGTCTACCTAAAATGATAGGTATTTCTTTATCTTCCTCCATATCTAAAATAATGAAATCCACAAGAAAGATAAACTTATCCAGTTTTACTAACACATCTTCTACAACTCCCTTAAGATATGTAACTTAACTATCCCCTAACTGAAGAATTACAAATGTAGGTGTTCTCCTAATCCTAATCTTTTGAAAATTGATAGAGGCATAAGATTAATGTTGGCTCCCAAATTACATAAATCTCTTCCATAAAATTTTTCACCGATACGATACGGTATAGCGAAACTACTAAGGTTTTCAGGAAGCTTTTTCTGAATAATTGCACTACACTCTTTGCTAAGTGCAATAGTTTTGTTATCCGTGAACATCCTTTTCTTGTTCAGAATATCTTTCATAAATTTCACATAATTGGACATTTGTTCTAAAGCTTCTATAAAGGGAATATTTACCGTTAATTTCTTAAGAATTTCTAAGAACTTAGAGAATTGTTTATTTTGTTTGTGTTGATTCAATCTTGGAGGAAACGGTGGCAAAGGTTTCTCCACAGTAATCTTCATTGGTGTAAGGTATTCATGATCCTTTTCTTTTTCAGTACCCACTTTCTCTTTTTCAGTTTTTGTTTCTTTCTATACTCTCATTTCCAAATCTTTTCCACTTCGTGCTCTTTTTCAATTTTAGTTTCTTTTTGCACCCTTGTTTCCAATTCTTTTCCACTTTGTAATTCAATCGACTTTTATCTATTCTTTTCCTTGATCTTTAGGATTTGGTTCCACAGTACTAGGAAAAGTTCCGAATGTTTGGGAACTAAGCGTAGTAGCGATATGCCCTAATTGATTTTCAATGTTCTTAATAGCA
The DNA here is from genome assembly GCA_002079205.1 of Phalaenopsis hybrid cultivar. Taxonomy (NCBI): domain Eukaryota; kingdom Viridiplantae; phylum Streptophyta; class Magnoliopsida; order Asparagales; family Orchidaceae; genus Phalaenopsis; species Phalaenopsis hybrid cultivar. The sequence continues at coordinate 81,460 of JXCR01140125.1, read as the reverse complement.
GTTCCTTGACTTTGTAATTGATTTCCTTGAATTTGTAATTGATTTTCTTGATTCTGCAATTGTTGACCCATGTTTAATATCAGTTCTTCTATAGAAAACTTCTTCTCCTTAATTTGAGTGTTACTGTTAAATCCTGGTGGAAAAAAAGGTCTATAGTTAACATTTCCTTGGTTTGATGAATTTCCCAATGGGTTCACAGGGTTGTTTGCCCATTATTGATTTGTAGAAGAATGGTTATTCCAAATAAAATTTGTTGGATGATTCTTCCAACCTGGGTTATAATAGTTCAAGTATGGGTTGTTGGGTCTAGTAATAGCATTTAAGGTTTCATATGAAGCTTCCAACCTGGGTTATAATAGTTTGAATAAGGGTTGTTAGGTCTATTAATAGCATTTAAAGGTTGAACATCCATAAATTTCCCTGATGAATTCTCTTCCATCATAGTGTTGGAGAATAATTCATCCCATAATGATCTAATTTCTTTGATATTGCAGCAATCTACGAAGCATTCATCCCATAATGATCTAATTTCTTTGATATTGCAGCAATCTGCGAAGTTAACATAGATATCGCATCAAAATCATGGATATTAGCTACTCTTTTAGGATTTACCTTTTCAGAGGGCCACTAAAAATTTTTGGTAGTCATCACTTCTATTAACGAATAAGCCTCATCAAAACGTTTTGACATTAACAAAGTACCAACCGCAGCATCTATAATTGTTGACCTCACTTTTGGTTGAGGTCTAGAAAACTTCTTTAGTAGCCTAGGTCTAGCCATAGGACTTTCCTATTGACTAGTCTTAGAAAATTAGAAGAGGTACCCCACCATTAGAAATTCAAAACTTTTCTTTTTACTCAGCTTGAAATTCCACATATTGATCTTAACCTCTAGCATTTAGTAGGTAAGATCATTATAAGAGAATTCAAGAAGAATCCCTATAGGATTACTTGGCTTTAGGGTCGACCCTGGGTGTTGACTTGGAACTAGGGTACACCATATCTTCACAATACATTAATCCATGGTTCATTTAGAATGGATAT
>JXCR01140125.1:57057-79051 GCA_002079205.1 Phalaenopsis hybrid cultivar | reverse complement strand
TTCTCGGTTAAAGCTATTGGGGACGATGAACGGATGCCGTCCATCCGCGCGTGTATTGAATGTACGGCAGATNAATTCACAAACAACTGAGCCTTAGACATAACTTCACCTGTTGCAAGCAAAAAAAAAAAAAAAAATCACCAATCAATTCCTCAAAGAAGTTACAGAACCTCTCAAAGCTGAATTTTGAAGCTGAGTACATTTGGAAAACCCTTTCCTCCTTCATATAAGCCTCAACCAAATTTGGTGAATGACTANCCTGTTGCAAGCAAAAAAAAAAAAAAAAATCACCAATCAATTCCTCAAAGAAGCTACAGAACCTCTCAAAGCTGAATTTTGAAGGTGAGTACATTTGGAAAACCCTTTCCTCCTTCATATAAGCCTCAACCAAATTTGGTGGATGACTAAGACAACTAAAAAGGTTTCAGAAGACCACAGTTGACTGGTGGCATCAAGGGTTATCAAGAACTACATGGGGGCAACTAAAGACTTTATTTAGGGCATGCACTTACTTTCAGGGAATTATAACTAAAAAATAATTCTTATAAACTCTTAACGAACTCAAAAAAAGAAAAAAACTCCAAAAATTATAACAATCATAACTTGAACTCAAAATTAAATGCACAAACTTGCGAACTTTATCAAAATTTGAAATTCATTTTTATCTTCAATTGGCTAGTTANTCAAAAAAAGAAAAAAACTCCAAAAATTATAACAATCATAACTTGAACTCAAAATTAAATGCACAAACTTGCAATCTTTATCAAAATTTGAAATTCATTTTTATCTTCAGTTGGCTAGTTGCACTAATCCTGCTATCATTATTTCCATTCAAAGTACTAGATTATTTGCCTCCAAATCTTGATCATCTGTTGTTTGCTGACAATAGTCTTCACATATAGACTCATGTTTACTTGGTCTTGAATCTCATTGATGCATATAAGAATCGTTGCCATTGGCATTTGCTAACAAGACATTAGCCCGTTAAAGCTTCAACAATCATGAAACGATTAATCNATATAGACTCATGTTTACTTGGTCTTGAATCTCATTGATGCATATAAGAATCGTTGCCATTGGCATTTGCTATCAAGACATTAGCCCGTTAAAGCTTCAACAATCATGAAACGATTAATTGTTCCAAGCTNATATATATATATATAATTGCGCTGCGTACTTAGATCAGTTGGTCGAACATCTCCTTGTCAGTTGTAAGACCCCTCTGGTATGAGGTTCGATTCCCCCCGAGTGTAGGGTGTGGTGTTCGAATTCTTAAGCGCATGAGGGATGGTCAGGACTCGTATGATAGCCTCCGACCATTCCTTTAATATATAAATATTTAATACTTTCAAAGGTATTAATACAAACAAAGCTCCNTCGTGTATGTGATAATTATATCAATTTCCTTATTAATTTTTTATATCTAACTATACTCACTTCCTTTTTATCTCTCAATTTTTTTATTGGGATCATTTGTAGGCCTGCGGGTCTACATCTAATCATCCCAATTTCCTTTAGAAGATCAATAACATACTTTTGTTTGTAGATAAAAATTCTTTCAACCTCATTGCCAAGGAAATACCTTGGAGATCTTAAGACATTGGTTTTAAAAACAAACGACGGTGAAGCTTTCAAATGGTTCATCTCATATGTAACATTTTCGCTGATAAATATTATCCACATATAAAATCAGTATGACTATTTTCCTATCATTTGAATTTCTGGAGAATGTTATTTGATCTCCTAGTCCTTGAGTTTATCTTTAACTTTTAACAAATAGTGTAAATTTTTCAAACCATGCGGAACTCATATAAGAATTTTTTTAGTTTACACAATTTTGTGCCGAACTTCTCATTAAATTCTGGAGGTGCATCTATATACACTTCTTTCATGTCCCTATTGAAGAAAATATTCTTTATATTCAACTGTTGTAGGGGCCAATCAACATTATTTGCAAATGAGAGAAAAACTCTTATAGAGTTTAGTTTTGCGACTGAGGTGAATGTCTCTAAATAGTCAATGAAATAGGTTTGAGTTTAACCTATTGGCAAATAATTGATTGTTGTACCGTTCTAGAGAGCCATTAGAATTATATTTGTTTGTAAACACTCGTTTGCACCCAAAGCTCATCTTTCCTCTAGGTAGATCAACCGTTTTTCACATACCATTTTTTTTTCAAGAACTTTGAACATCTCAAGATAACATTTTTCCATTTAGAGACTTTCATAGCATTCTGTACAACAATAATTATGAGGTAAAAACATGGAAAATTGATAAGAGGTTTTCATACGACATATAATTGGACAATGATTGTTGGGTGCAAGATCTTTCCTCAATGGGAGAGCTAGACTCATCAAGCTCAGCATTCAATTTAGCCTTAGATTCTGGACTAAAAGGATANGAGAGCTAGACTCATCAAGCTCAGCATTCAATTTAGCCTTAGATTCTGGACTAAAAGGATAAGAACTTGAATATGAAGTGGACTGGATATGGAGTAAAGAATTAGTGAGGACATTATCAGGGTTCACAGATTCTGGGCAGTACAATGATTTATGGACCTTTTTTTTGAGTTGTCATTTGCCTTAAGTTTTTTTTTCCTGTTTCTTCTATGTTATGAACATCATGAGATGACATTGTCGAAACTTTAATACCTTGAAGACCCGACACACTCTCTCATATATTATTGCTTGGATTTTTCAGGCTGAACAATTAAGGTTGAGGATATTCTATTTTGATTATTTTTGGTTTGACGAAAATTCTGAAACTCGGTAGACAAATCTTTGTTTTGTTTCCCTCTGAAGATGAGGTGAAAAAAAGTTGTAATTTAAAAAGATGACATTCATGGTAATACATTTTTTTAGAATTAAGATCAAAGCATTTATACTTCTTTTGGTTAGATGCATAACCAGCAAACACATTTTTAGCTTGGGGTTCAAGTTTTCATTGATTATGAATGTGAACAAAAGCATGTTATTTAGTTGTACCTGTTTTGTGATAGCAATGTCCGATTTAACTCCAGCAATTTCTTATTTTTTCTTTCAGGCATACCATTTTTTTAGGGTATGTCGACACAAGAGTTTTGATGAAATATTCCTTTCTTGAGAAAAAAGTTAAACAAAAATATTTTGAAGTACTCTCGGCTATTATTATTTCATAATATTTGAATGAATTTTTGAAATTATGTGTTGTGATGTAAAAATTTTTATAATTTATTCACTTTAGTTTTTTTTTCATTAAATAAACTCAACAGCCTAGCGATTACCAGTGAAAGTTAAATAATATTTTTCTCNATTATGTGTTGTGATGTAAAAATTTTTATAATTTATTCACTTTAGTTTTTTTTTCATTAAATAAACTCAACAACCTAGCGATTACCAGTGAAAGTTAAATAATATTTTTCTTAGAATGTGTATGGTTTTTACAAGGATCCCAGATATTGCTATGAATCAAACTAAATTGTGTAATAATTTGTATATTTGTGGAGAAAATGATGCAAGATGATGCTTAGCAACTAACAAACTTCACATTGAAATAAAAATAGATTTTTTTCTAAAGTAATTTGTGAAATAATTATCTTAGATACAAAAAAGTTGGATGACTTAGGGTCTGTTTGGGGCAGGTGCAGGTTTTCAGCTTTTTATGTGCAGCTTAGCTGCTCCAGGAAGCTATNAAGTAATTTGTGAAATAATTATCTTAGATACAAAAAAGTTGGATGACTTAGGGTCTGTTTGGGGCAGGTGCAAGTTTTTAGTTTTTTAGTTGCAGCTTAGCTGCTCCAGGAAGCTACNTAAAATTTAAACCAATATATTGACATTGTCTATTCGAGTCAAATCTATCATCAAAATAATAGTCAATATTTTTCTTTAGCATTGTCAATCGTCCTCCGCGTGATCAATTTCTGAAACTCACAATAAGAAGATTAGAAGTTAGCTTTGGAATTGATGATCAACAATAATTTTGCTAATGGTCAATAAGTTACATGATAGATTAGGAATATGAAGAACATAGAAAGGGTTAACAAGGAGGAAAGTTTTACAATCTTATTAGAAGTTATATTAGGAAATAATTTATTCCTGGGAGAAGCTATGAGGAATAATTTATTTTCTTTGATTATAAGTTATTTTTTTTTCTTTTTATATTTATTTTCTTGAATTAGGAGTTATTCTTTTTCCTATTTTGTGTTATTTACTTTATCTTCAAATAATTAATATGAATTGATTAATTGGAGATATCAGGTGTTATGTCTTTTCATTCATGTTATTATTTTTTATTATCTTTCCTATTCTAGGATTTATGTAAGTGTTATTTATATTCCCTCTCATATCAATAAAATGAATTCTGCTTAATTCCTCATTATTTTGAATTTCAACATGGCATCCGTGCCAAGTTTTTTACCCTAGTCGCCGGACTCCCTTTTTGTCATTCTCCATTTAGGAAGGTAGGAATGCTTTATCTCCTGAATCCTGCTTGCTGACCTATCTTCATTCCACTGAGATATTAGCTTGTTGTCTTCTCTGTTTGACCAGTTTACGAAGCGCTTCCATGCTGTTTCCGCGACGATGTTTTGAAGCTTATGAGAAGAGAGCTAGGGCTCGTCTATTTCACCCACTTTTCTCTGATTTATCTGTGCAGTTATGCTATGGTTTTCTTTCACTTCCATCTTTCTTCTGAATTTTTAAGAATTCTCTGCTTTCATTGATCTGTGGAAAAAATAGTGGGAGTATTTAGGGTGCTGCATCTAGTGAGGCCGTTCCTGGCAATCTTGTTGGAGGTGGAGAGTGCAGATGAAAGGATACCATTCAAGGACAAGGTCATCTACGCGCTTATATCTCTTTTCATCTTTCTGGTCTATACTCAGCTTCCTCTCTATGGCATTTACTCTATCACGGACGTGGATTCGTTCTACTAGATGCGTGTAATTCTTGCATCCAATAAAGGAACAGTTATGGAGTTGGGGATCACTCCCATTGTGACATTTGAACCAGTTCTGCAGCTGTTGGCTGGATCCAAGATTATCGAAGTCGATAATAGCGTTTGAGAAGATTGGGTTCTGTTGAATGAAGCATAGAAGTTACTTGGCATTTTAATTGTAATTGGAGAGACAGTGGCCTATGTTCTTCTTGTAATGTATGGCAGTGTCAGCCAACTTGGTTCTGGTTTCAAGAGGTGATACTTGTGATGAAGGATTCTAAAATCCTGAAGGAGATTCACTTGTGCTTTGCTTTATTTTTACCACACCTAGCNCGAACAAGCAAATGTTCAAATTTCAAAACTCTATAATTACAATGTGGGTTCCCTTGTGCCCCCGAAGATCAATTCTCAACACTCAATCGCCCTATCACGAGAGAAGAGGGAGCCACGATNAGAGCTCTTCCCTGATCCATTAGGGCCTATTACAAATTTGAGGCGGGATCCGGGCTTGCATACAAGGTGATCGTAGGTCATGAAGTTGTGAATCACGATCTCCGTTATGTTGCCAGGTAAATAATCATCTTCTCCTCTCCCATCGCACTGTTGGGTAGCAAGTTTGAGTCGCTTGGTCGTGCATGCAGCTATGGTGAGAGAGGTGACGAAGAATGGGAGACGGAGAAGGGTTCTGTTTCTTCTGTCTCCTTCGCAGCCAATGCCGGCGGTTGCACGTCGGTGAATAAGCAAATGTTCAAATTTCAAAACTCTATAATTACAATGTGGGTTCCCTTGTGCCCCCGAAGATCAACTCTCAACACTCAATCGCCCTATCACGAGAGAAGAGGGAGCCACGAGCGAACAGAGTGCTTGAGGGCGAGAGAGGAGAGGGTAGGCTAGTAAAATACGTGACGCCTTGTAATAGGAAACACAGGGCGAGAGGTTGAACCCGCAGCCAGCGTTCAACGAAAATTTTCGGACGCCGTAGCAAAACACGACAGCAAACGAAAAAATAAATAAATAAACGTGTGGCTTGGGACCGCACCGCTAGAAAAATGTTGTACCAAACAGGGCCTTAACGTATAATGCCATAACATAATTTTTGTCTATAAAAATAAAATTTAAACCAATATATTGACATTGTCTATTCGAGTTNCAGCGTTCAACGAAAATTTTCGGACGCCGTAGCAAAACACGACAGCAAACGAAAAAATAAATAAATAAACGTATGGCTTGGGACCGCACCGCTAGAAAAATGTTGTCCCAAACAGGGCCTTAACGTATAATGCCATAACATAATTTTTTTGTCTATAAAAATAAAATTTAAACCAATATATTGACATTGTCTATTCGAGTCAAATCTATCATCAAAATAATAGTCAATATTTTTCTTTAGCATTGTCAATCGTCCTCCGCGTGATCAATTTCTGAAACTCACAATAAGAAGATTAGAAGTTAGCTTTGGAATTGATGATCAACAATAATTTTGCTAATGGTCAATAAGTTACATGATAGATTAGGAATATGAAGAACATAGAAAGGGTTAACAAGGAGGAAAGTTTTACAATCTTATTAGAAGTTATATTAGGAAATAATTTATTCCTGGGAGAAGCTATGAGGAATAATTTATTTTCTTTGATTATAAGTTATTTTTTTTTCTTTTTATATTTATTTTCTTGAATTAGGAGTTATTCTTTTTCCTATTTTGTGTTATTTACTTTATCTTCAAATAATTAATATGAATTGATTAATTGGAGATATCAGGTGTTATGTCTTTTCATTCATGTTATTATTTTTTATTATCTTTCCTATTCTAGGATTTATGTAAGTGTTATTTATATTCCCTCTCATATCAATAAAATGAATTCTGCTTAATTCCTCATTATTTTGAATTTCAACATGGCATCCGTGCCAAGTTTTTTACCCTAGTCGCCGGACTCCCTTTTTGTCATTCTCCATTTAGGAAGGTAGGAATGCTTTATCTCCTGAATCCTGCTTGCTGACCTATCTTCATTCCACTGAGATATTAGCTTGTTGTCTTCTCTGTTTGACCAGTTTACGAAGCGCTTCCATGCTGTTTCCGCGACGATGTTTTGAAGCTTATGAGAAGAGAGCTAGGGCTCGTCTATTTCACCCACTTTTCTCTGATTTATCTGTGCAGTTATGCTATGGTTTTCTTTCACTTCCATCTTTCTTCTGAATTTTTAAGAATTCTCTGCTTTCATTGATCTGTGGAAAAAATAGTGGGAGTATTTAGGGTGCTGCATCTAGTGAGGCCGTTCCTGGCAATCTTGTTGGAGGTGGAGAGTGCAGATGAAAGGATACCATTCAAGGACAAGGTCATCTACGCACTTATATCTCTTTTCATCTTTCTGGTCTATACTCAGCTTCCTCTCTATGGCATTTACTCTATCACGGACGTGGATTCGTTCTACTAGATGCGTGTAATTCTTGCATCCAATAAAGGAACAGTTATGGAGTTGGGGATCACTCCCATTGTGACATTTGAACCAGTTCTGCAGCTGTTGGCTGGATCCAAGATTATCGAAGTCGATAATAGCGTTTGAGAAGATTGGGTTCTGTTGAATGAAGCATAGAAGTTACTTGGCATTTTAATTGTAATTGGAGAGACAGTGGCCTATGTTCTTCTTGTAATGTATGGCAGTGTCAGCCAACTTGGTTCTGGTTTCAAGAGGTGATACTTGTGATGAAGGATTCTAAAATCCTGAAGGAGATTCACTTGTGCTTTGCTTTATTTTTACCACACCTAGTCAGGCTGCGGTCGCATTGGATATTTTGCAAGATTATTGTTTTCATGATCATGATCGAGAGTTGGTCCATTTGAGGCTGTAATTTGCTCGCTTCCCTGGTCCACGTTCATCTGCGGGCCTCATAGTAGGCATTGATTTTCTAGAGTTGTATTTCATGCAATGAAAGTGTTTTTTGAATGTTTTTTCGTGATGGAAAATTTGCTCCTCGCTGAATATTTTGTCATTGCATGTACTCGTTCTACTGAATTCCATTCATAGTCTATCAAGTAGGCTCTTTTTCGTATCGAAATTTCATGTGAGAGATGTTGGCCAGTTGAATTGCCTTCACCGATTTCTCCCTTTAGACTTCCAGATATTCTTGCTGCATTAAAATCTTCTCTGTTAACACTTCAGATTTTTCTCTGCAACAGGCTCTCCTTTGGACTTTTGCCCTGCAGTAGACCACCCTCCAGAGCCTTTTCTTGCATGAGATCCTCCAGAATTTTTCTTGCATCAAGCCCTCCAAAATTTTTCTTGCAGCAGACCCTTTTCCATAACTTTTTTTGCAGAAGGCTCTTCTCCGAAGCATTTTTTCTATATAAGGTCATCTAGTGCTTTTTTTGTAGCAAGACTTATCTTCAGAGCTTTTCCTTTTTCTACAGGTCGTACGTGCAGTTTTTCTTGTTAATTGTTTACTTCCCTACAAACTCCCCTGCAAACTCCCTTGCAATATTAACTGTAGGAGCCTTACACTTATCTACAGACATGACAAGAATTGCAGTCAACTAGAAGTTCGTTTTTCTAGCAAGTTGTGTTTCCCTGCAGACTCCTCTGTAACACACAGGTAGGAGCTTTCCACTTACCTATAGACACTGCGTGAACTAAAAAAGAACCACAATTGTCTGCTTCCCTACAAGCCCCCCTCACAACATTACCTATAGGAGTATTCCGCCTACTTACAGATATTGCATGAACTGCAGTAAAAGACAATCACAATTGTCTACTTCCCTACAAACTCCCTAGTAACAAGGAGTCTTTCGCCTATCTACAAATACTGCAAAAACTGCAGTTAATGTCAACCAAAGTACGGGATGAAGACTTCAAGTTTTACTTTATAAGATCTTCCTCACCCATTATTTGATGTTTTCAAATCTAAGATGAACATGATTTTCAACCATGTTTCAACTTGAGAGGGATTGTTAGAAATTATATTAGGAACTAATTTATTTCCGTGAGAAGTTATGAGAAATAAATTATTTCCTTAGATTAAGAGTTATTTTTTTCTTTTTTTATACTTATTTCTTTGGATTAGGAGCTATTTTCTTTCATATTTTAGGTTTTTTCTATTTTATGTTATTTCCTTTATCTCCAAATAATTAATTTGAATTGATTCATTGGGGATATTATGAGATATATCTTTCATTTCATATTATTTTTTCTTATTATCATTCCTATTCAATGATTCATGTAAATGTTATTTATACCTCCTCTCATATCAGTGAATTTTTTTACATTTTTCTGAATTTCAATAATTTTTTATCCCGAAAATTATCAAGAGGGAACCATCAGCAATTTGGTTTTTTTATTGTTTTCTCAAGGTCTATTAGAGGAAAATAATTTAGAGCAACCAGTCCTGTGATCAATTTCCCCAGAGTCAATATTCCATGGATGAGAAAAGTTAGGAATACACCTAACAAAATAGTGGCCCCGGTGGTACCCTTCGGTACTAAGGAGCAATATAGAATCAAACAATTTTGGAGATTGAAATAATTTGTGCAAGCACTCTAATTGCTCCTTGGTGAAAGAGACTAGATTTGGAGTTAATAGGTGGCTTCTGATTTTCTTTGGTAGTGGCTTGATAAGCACTGCCTTCACACTTATATTTTGATTTTCAATTGCAGGTTACCATAAAGTTCCCATCATGTTTCCTTTCTGTACCAAAATTTTTTTCAATGCTCGCACTATGATTTCTTATGTCCTTTTTTGTAAGTATCAATCACTTTTGACAGAAGAGCCTAGTTATCTTGTTGATTGTTGCAAGATGGTTTGATGTTACACAACAACATTTTTTTTCTGGACTCTTCACGTCTTACTTCAAAAAAGACTTTTTGAATTGAGGGTAAAATTTGTTTCCTTCGAAGGATTCGATCTCATACTACGTCTAAACTTTGATTAAGGCCACATGTAGACCCGTTCATTTATCTTTCTCTTATTGTGGCGTGCATATTCATTCAAATTCTCTCAAATACCATCATAACATTAATCAAGTTCTTGCTTTAGGTTACCAACTCATTATAGTACGTAGTAACATCAGAGTCGTTTTGCTTGAATTTTTAAAGTTTAGGTTTTAATTTAAACATTTACAAAGAATTTTCTAAGTTTGAATAGAGATCTCGAATGACCTCTCAGATATTTCGAGTTGTGGGAATGAATAGATGAGGCCTTCCTATGGTTGATTCTATGGAGTTGATCAGACATGCCATCACCAGAGAATTTTCAGACTACTGGTTTTAGATTGAGATCGTTGGTAGTAGGTTTTAAAATTTCTCCAATTAATTAACTAACATGCCTCCTGTTGATCGTCAATTTTATGGATTGCACTTGCTTGAGATAATTATGTCCATTAAATTTTATAACAATGAGATAAGTTGGTAAATCCTGAGAAAAATATTTTGTTGATATACCCATGAGAGGAGCTATAGGGTGAGGTGAGGCGGTTTCAGAATTATTGGAATCGGTCGATGTGGTAGAAAATTTTGAACTCCATCATTCATTCTCAGATTCTAAGAAGAGCAACAACCATGCAGTGACTATCTTGAAAGAAACACACCCTAATTAGGATACAACAAGAGGAAAGACAAGAAATGTCGCGTGATGTCCGGTCTTTGAACGCCGCTATCTAATCGTTGCCTTTTTAGTTAGCTCTAATTGTGACTGTGTCGCGAGGGGTCTGTCGCAGTCCAGTCATTGCCTTCATGCGATCCAGCCATCGTCTTCCCATCGAGCACTAGTCGGTGTTTTATCGCGGGGGGTCTGCCGCGATATATTAGTAGTCTTCCTAGCGAGTTCTAATGGCGACTGTAGATGCAGAACTTCAGAGGATCTCAAAGTGATTAGGTCGTCATTTCGAAGGTGAAGGTGGGCTTTGATACCACGTAGCTTTGGGAGGGGAAAAATTATTATTCTTTTTTTAATTTCATAGAAAAAGATTACATGATAAATAGAGGGGATGACTCCTAGATTAAAAAAATAATAAATTTAACCATAACTCTCCATAATAAAAGAAGGAAACAAGAATTATGACATACCAATAATTATAACTTCTAGAAATAAAAACATACTCATATAGCATATATTAAAGATAACTCTTTCTAATAATCTTACACAATCCTGGTAACATTATTGATGGGAGGCGTTTAAAATTAGGGACTGAATATCATGGATAGAAAGAGTTACATAATAATTATAATTGGAAACCAATAATGTTGATATAAACACAGGAAATGATAACCCATCAATTTATTATGTATTTCTAGAGATGAGATGGTAGGCCCGTAGATCGGTGAGGTGGTTGTTGTTCCCCCATGCTGTGAGGGGCGGATAGTCCATTTGGTGTTAGCTAGCATGAGGGCGTGGAGGTTCATGCATAGTGATGTGAGCGGTGTCTCGTGCATTACCACACTTGTCCTCAAATTGATGGATGAATGTCATCCATTCCAAGTTTGATAATTTTTTAAAAATTGTATCTCATAATTCTATCAATAAGTTGATCATTTATGGCTATGAACTATTTACAACATAGACAACTGTCAAGTTTGTTGGTTTTAAAATGTTGACCAACTCCATTAATTTTGTGCGGTCGTGTTGTATGAGATTTTGTGCATTATTGATAACTATTTTTTAATCTTAAATAAGTCTCATAGAACCTTTTCATTTAATCAAGTTTTACAATAATTTGTAGATTTTTAGTACCATAGAGNGAAGGCTCTTCTCCGAAGCATTTTTTCTATATAAGGTCATCTAGTGCTTTTTTTGTAGCAAGACTTATCTTCGGAGCTTTTCCTTTTTCTGCAGGTCGTACGTGCAGTTTTTCTTGTTAATTGTTTACTTTCCTGCAAACTCCCCTGCAATATTACCTGTAGGAGCCTTACGCTTATCTACGGACATGACAAGAATTGCAGTCAACTAGAAGTCCGTTTTTCCAGCAAGTTGTGTTTCCCTGCAGACTCCCCTGTAACACACAGGTAGGAGCTTTCCGCTTACCTATAGACACTGCGTGAACTAAAAAACAACCACAATTGTCTACTTCCCTGCAAGCCCCCCTCACAACATTACCTGTAGGAGTATTTCGCCTACTTACAGACATTGCATGAACTGCAGTAAAAGACGATCACAGTTGTCTACTTCCCTACAAACTCCCTAGTAACAAGGAGTCTTTCGCCTATCTACAAATACTGCAAAAACTGCAGTTAATGTCAACCAAAGTACGGGATGAAGACTTCAAGTTTTACTTTATAAGATCTTCCTCACCCATTATTTGATGTTTTCAAATCTAAGATGAACATGATTTTCAACCATGTTTCAACTTGAGAGGGATTGTTAGAAATTATGTTAGGAACTAATTTATTTCCGTGAGAAGTTATGAGAAATAAATTATTTCCTTAGATTAAGGGTTATTTTTTTCTTTTTTTATACTTATTTCTTTGGATTAGGAGTTATTTTCTTTCATATTTTAGGTTTTTTCTATTTTATGTTATTTCTTTTATCTCCAAATAATTAATTTGAATTGATTCATTGGGGATATTATGAGATACATCTTTCATTTCATATTATTTTTTCTTATTATCATTCCTATTCAATGATTCATGTAAATATTATTTATACCTCCTCTCATATCAGTGAATTTTTTTACATTTTTCTGAATTTCAATAATTTTTTATCCCGAAAATTATCGGGAGGGAACCATCAGCAATTTGGTCTTTTTATTGTTTTCTGAAGGTTTATTAGAGGAAAATAATTTAGAGCAACCAGTCCTGTGATCAATTTCCCTAGAGTCAATATTCCATGGATGAGAAAAGTTAGGAATACACCTAACAAAACAGTGGCCCCGGTGGTACCCTTCGGTACTAAGGAGCAATATAGAGTCAAACAATTTTGGAGATTGAAATAATTTGTGCAAGCACTCTAATTGCTCCTTGGTGAAAGAGACTAGATTTGGAGTTAATAGGTGGCTTCTGATTTTCTTTGGTAGTGGCTTGATAAGCACTGCCTTCACACTTATATTTTGATTTTCAATTGCAGGTTACCATAAAGTTCCCATCATGTTTCCTTTCTGTACCAAAATTTTTTTCAATGCTCGCACTATGATTTCTTATGTCCTTTTTTGTAAGTATCAATCACTTTTGACAGAATAGCCTAGTTATCTTGTTGATTGTTGCAAGATGGTTTGATGTTACAAAACAACATTTTTTTTCTGGACTCTTCACGTCTTACTTCAAAAAAGACTTTTTGAATTGAGGGTAAAATTTGTTTCCTCCAAAGGATTCGATCTCATACTACGTCTAAACTTTGATTAAGGCCAACTAAGTACATGTAGACCCGTTCATTTATCTTTCTCTTATTGTGGCGTGCATATTCATTTAAATTTTCTCAAATACCATCATAACATTAATCAAGTTCTTGCTTTAGGTTACCAACTCATTATAGTACGTAGTAACATCAGAGTCATTTTGCTTGAATTTTTAAAGTTTAGGTTTAAATTTAAACATTTACAAAGAATTTTCTAAGTTTGAATAGAGATCTCGAATGCCCTCTCAGATATTTCGAGTTGTGGGAATGAATAGATGAGGCTTTCCTATGGTTGATTCTATGGAGTTGATCAGGCATGCCATCACCAGAGAATTTTCAAACTACTGGTTTTAGATTGAGATCGCTGGTAGTAGGTTTTAAAATTTGTCCAATTAATTAACTAACATGCCTCCTGTTGATCGTCAATTTTATGGATTGCGNCTTGAGTTTATATGAATAATTTGTCTTGTTATTATATTTGTCAACTCTATTTTTATATATAGAGAATCAAGTCTAAGAACCGATTATTGCATTTCATTAATATAGTGTGATACTGAGTATTTGCATTTTAAAATAGATTTTTTTACTAAAATGCTTTGAAGGCTGTATTTGAATAAGCATTAAAATAAACCTTTATAAAACTCATTGGAGTGCATTTAGTTCAATCTTCAAGACATTTTAAACCTAATCAAAATTCTATGGTAAAATCATTCATGGTTGTCATGGATCTTGATATATCTAATCAGGGGAGGTGGTGGCCCAACATGATAGAAGCATCATTGTCGTCAGTGATAGTTTGTTTCATCCAAGAATATTTAATAGAAATTGGGTGTATATTTATCCGAGGTGATATTTTAGCAAGAAAAATGATGTGCCATATATAACATATAATATGATTGAAAATTTCAGGATTGCTAAACCATTGGGTCCATAAGGACTTCAATCCTGACCACGTAATCTACTGGTTCATTAATAGGCGAACCAGCTTGTTAGAATGCTTTGATCGGAAGTGCTTGTTTTTACGGCCTCATTTAGAGGCAAAATCACGTAGACAAAGAACATAACCCACATTTTTATTTGTGTTAGATCTCTTACGAGTGATCATAGAGTTACGTTTTTGATATGATATTAGCTTTTTTTTATCTTAGATTAAGTTTGCATTCATTACTTTTGACAAGCCAGTGCTTTAAATGAACTTTATTCTTGAGCTTTAAATGATAAATTTCTTTAAAATAACTTTACATTTATAATACTTTTTGAAAAATTCTAAACTTTTTATCCTTTTATGATCTGCATTGGTATTTAAGGGAATTTTCGTTATAGTGGGGTATCAGTCAGTTATGATTTTCCATCAATATAGCCACATTTGGGTACTGGTTGAATTTTGTAATTTTGAACTTGATGACTTTGTTTGCTTGCTTACATGTGCTCAATCCCATGTTTTCATGTGGCTTGAATTTATTTGAATAATTCACCATGTTATTGACTAAGAACTGATTATTTCATTTTTTGAATATAACGTGATACTGAAAATTTGCTTCTTAAAATGGATTTTTTTACTAAAACGCCTTGTGAAGGCTTTGTTAGAATAAACAATATAATAAACTTTTATAAAACTCATTGGAGTGCATTTAGTATTCAATCTTCACTGATAAATTAGTTGTATTAGATTGAGGGTATGAGTTTCTGCAACATTTTCAGGATGAATCTTATCAATTCTAGTCCTTTTGAGGAAGATAACGAAACTGATAAGTTGGAGTCATTTTCACTAATCATTTGTTTTATGCGAAGGATCAAACTGACTAGTCGACTATTGACCCTCACATATATGACAACTTGATCAAACATGTTGAAAGTAGCAAACAAAGCATGACACTGCGCGGAATGTGAAAATTTCTTGAGAATGCTTGAAATTCATCGCAAATAATGCCCACTTGCAAAACATACCCCACAAGTTGAGTCGATCACAGAACGGACAATTAGAGTGCTTTTGGGATGACAACATATTTAAAGGGGAGTATTCTATAACTGAAAGAATCAACAAACAACAACAACAACAAAGCCTTAATCCCACTACGTGGGGTCGGCTACATGAATCCTTTTTCACAACAACAACAACAAAGCCTTAAGCCCACTACGTGGGGTCGGCCACATGAATCCTTTTTCTCTAACAACAACAAAGCCTTAATCCCACTACGTGGGGTCGGCCACATGAATCCTTTTTCTCCATGCAACAACAACAAAGCCTTACTCCCACTACGTAGGGTCGGCTACATGAATCCTTTTTCTCCATTGAACAACAAAGCCTTAATCCCTCTACGTGGGGCCGGCCACATGAATCCTTTTTCTCTATTGCGTCTTTGAACAAAAACAACAACAACAAAGCCTTAATCCCACTAATGGGGTTGGCTACATGAATCATTTTTCTCCATTGAGTCAACAACAACAAAGCCTTAATCCCACTGTGTGGGGTCGGCTACATGAATCCTTTTTCTCCATTGTGTCCTATTTAGGTCATAATTTTCATTTAGTTCTAATAAATTAAGATCATTTTTAATGTGGGGTCGGCTACATGAATCCTTTTTCTCCATTGCGTCCTATTTAGTGTCATATTTTCATTTACTTTGGTCGGCCATATGAATAAGAAACAACAACAACAACAAAGCCTTAATCCCACTACGTGGGGTCGGCTACATGAATCCTTTTTCAACAATAACAACAACGTATAATATGATTAAAAAAATAAATATTAAAGCATACAACAACAACAACAACAATAACAAAGATTTAACCCCACTACGTGGGGTCGGCCACATGAATCCTTTTTCTCCATTGCGTCCTATTTAGTGTCATATTTTCATTTAGTTCTAATAAATTAAGATCATTTTTAATGTGGGGTCGGCTACATGAATCCTTTTTCTCCATTGCGTCCTATTTAGTGTCATATTTTCATTTACTTTGGTCGGGCTACATGAATCCTTTTTCTCCATTGCGTC
The DNA here is from genome assembly GCA_002079205.1 of Phalaenopsis hybrid cultivar. NCBI lineage: Eukaryota > Viridiplantae > Streptophyta > Magnoliopsida > Asparagales > Orchidaceae > Phalaenopsis > Phalaenopsis hybrid cultivar. The sequence continues at coordinate 62,832 of JXCR01140125.1, read as the reverse complement.
CTATTTAGTGTCATATTTGCATTTAGTTCTAATAAATTAAGATCATTTTTAATACAATAAATCCAAGTCTTCCTAGGTCTACCTCTGCCTTTCTTAACACAAGTCGAATCTAAAACATCTACTCCCAAGTCTTCCTAGGTCTACCTCTGCCTTTCTTAACACAAGTTGAATCTAAAACATCTACTCTCTCCTAGGTCTACCTCTGCCTTTCTTAACACAAGTCAAATCTAAAACATCTACTCTCCTAATCGAAAAATGATGAGCTGTCAAAGTGCGTTCGTAATTTAAACTCGAACTACCTCGAGCGTCGCCAAAGTTGCTCAACAGCCTCCGATAATAAAATGAACTTCGCAAACACGTCTGAAACATTAAAATTTCCCATGGAAAGGTATTATGTGATTGAAATGATAAAGTATGGCGAAATCATCAAACTATTGGAGCGATATGCAATTTGGACCTCACCGTCACCGAAACTACCTAAAATGGACACCTATATTGATGGTTTTCATGCATGAATAATCGACACATAAATCGAGTTCCGAATTTAAAGTAAAAGAAGCAATATCAAGACACATAATTTAAATGGAGGGAAATAAGAATATATATATATATATATATGTATGTATATATATATATATACATACATCCTTGATTATTATTCTACACTTCCCTATCTCCGCCGCTCAACTTCATTTCAACCCATGCTTCACCTCCCCATTTACCCAATTGGAACTCTTTGCTTTAAATTAAAATAGAAAAAAAAAATAAAAAAAAATCCCATCCCATTAACATTTCTCCCAATCAACAGTAGGGGTGTAAATGAGCCGAACACGAGCGAGCCGAACAGAGCGAGCCTGGCTTGTGTTCGACTCATTAAAATTACTTCTGTTTGTGTTCGACTCGTTTATATTTAATGCACAAAAATTTTTTTTCGTGTTTGGCTTGTTTGCTTAACGAGAGCAAACAAGCCGAACACGAGCTGTTTGCGAACAGAAAACCTTTTGACAGCCCTAATCCAACCCTTAGGAGTGTAAACAAGCGGAGCTTGAGTGAGTTCAAACTTGAATTGTTAAAAAATATCATTGTTCGTATTTGACTCGTTTATATATCGAGCTTAAAAAATTTGTTTGTGTTTGACTCGTTAGTTTATTGACCCAAACACGAGCTATTCACGAATAATGAGTTATTTTGAAAACCATAATCACACATAAGCCGTAGAATGTTAAGGGTAGGGCGAGATTTTAATATTCTTATTTATATTAAAATATTTATTTAAATTGAATTTAATATGTTTTTATTTTATTTTTAATTATTAATTTTAATTGATTATAAATCTTTGTAGTATTGTAGTCAATTAAATTATTTAAAAATTCTTATATATAATTGCGCTGCGTACATAGATCAGTTGGTCGGACATCTCCTTGTCAGTTGTAAGACCCCTCTGGTATGAGGTTCGATTCCCCCCGAGTGTCGGGTGTGGTGTTCGAATTCTTAAGCGCATGAGGGATGGTCGGGGCTCGTATGATAGCCTCCGACCATTCCTTTAATATATAAATATTTTATACTTTCAAAGGTATTAATACAAACAAAGCCCTTGGGTCGGATGGTTTTACAACCTCCTTCTATGTCTCCTGTTGGGACATTATCAAAAGGGAAATTATTCTAGCTATTCAAAGTTTATTTCGTGGGGAAGATCATGGGAAATATTTTACCTCTGCAATGATTATTCTCATTCCTAAAGGAGCTGATAAATCTAGCTGGGACAAATTTGGACCAATTTCCCTCACTTCAGTTATTTCTAAAGTTTTGAGTAAGTTGATGCTTTCTAGACTTCAACCTCTTCTTCCCAAGATTATCTCGCGTCAACAGTCGGCTTTTGTTAATGGCCGTGAAATCACTGATAATATCCTACTTGCTCAAGAGCTTATTGAGGATCTCAATAAGAAATGTTGTAGTGATANTTTGGATGTTGGTGAGGGCAACATCTTGGTATGGCATGACCAATGGGGTCAGCGGGATTTTACTCTTACTTCCCTTCTGCAGCATCGGTTTTTAATGACTTGATTCTCTCGGATTTGTGGCTTCATGATAATTGGGATGTCAATAAACTTAATCTTATTTTTGGTGAGCAAGCTACTATGATATCTAAAATGCCTCTAAAGATTACTACTAAGGACCGTTCTATGTGGAAATCTATTGGTTCTCTTTCTCTTACTAAAATGCTTTTTGCTAACCTTTATCAGTATAGTGGTTAGAGATGGGGGCATGTTATTTGGAATCGTCTCATTTCACCATCCATTTCTTTCTTTTTGTGGAGGTTTTTTCTCACAATGCTACCTTTGGATGATATTTTGAAGCTTAAAGGTTTAAAATTGACATCCCGATGCTATTTATGTAGGAGGTATTCTGAAACAATTACGCATCTTTTCTTTCTTTGCCCTTTTGCTGTGGATACTTGGAATATTTTGGGCAATTATTTTACTATCAAATGGTTGAATTCCTTTTCCATTGCTGATTTTCTTAGTATTTGGAGTAATGCAACTCATGTTGATAAGAGGTTGTCTTGGTTTCCTCTTGTGGCTCTTTGGTTCATTTGGGCGGCAAGAAATGACGCTAAACATGGTATTACTAGGTGTGCTCCTTCTCTTGCAGTTTCTAATATTATTGGCCACTTTCATCGAGCATGTCGGGTTCTCTGCTTACCGGGTATGGCCGATCGGTCTAGGTTGGGTATGAAGGCCATCGTTTTTAGATGGCAACCCCCAACTTTAGATTGGGTCAAATTCAATTTTGATGGTAGTTGGATTCCTAACGCGGCTGGTGCGGTGTGGGGGGGGGGTTCTTTGGAACCAGTTCGGGCTTTGTTTGCTTTTCTTTGCTTCTCCGATACTGGCCTCCTCTCCTTTAGAGGCTAAAAGTTGGATTTTTTTGTTGGCTTTACAGGCTGTAATTCGCCTCAAAATTTACAAGATTACTTTTGAGAGAGACTCTCAAATACTTATTGATTTCTTCTCCTGGGCTTCTAAGCCTCGGTGGGATTTGATTCACACTATGAATAGAGTTTGAGATACTATACATAGATACAATTTGAATATGCAATTATCCTACATTTATAGAGAAGACAACTCTCCTGCTAATTAGTTAGCCCGTACGGGCAGGGATACTAACGCAGTGTTATGTGGGATCTCCCCCTGTCCGCAGCTCCAAATGCTTTTGAATGGGGACCTACTTGAAGCTCCATATATTGGAATATAAGAATTTAGTTTGGTTTCTCTTGATGCTTATCTTTCTATCTTCCCAGACATTCAGATTTACGTTTTTTATCTTCAGTAAGTTTGTGCTTGTGCGATTTTGGACTTGTGCCTTGCTTAACATTGAAGTTTCTCTCTATGGTCCTTTTACTTTTCGTTTGGACATCATTTTTTGGCTTTCTTTGGAGGTTCCTGCAGTATGAATTTTGGTTGTTTTAATTCCTTGGAGCAAGATTTGGGCGTGGAGGTNAAGTTTGTGCTTGTGCGATTTTGGACTTGTGCCTTGCTTAACATTGAAGTTTCTCTCTATGGTCCTTTTACTCTTCGTTTGGACATCATTTTTTGGCTTTCTTCGGAGGTTCTTGCAGTATGAATTTTGGTTGTTTTAATTCCTTGGAGCAAGATTTGGGCGTGGAGGGCATGAAGACTGATTTCGGTTGTATTACTCTATTTGTTTTGGTGGACTGTGTGGATTTCTTGCAGAATGTTATCAATACGTATGATTTTATGCATCTTTGGTTGGAGTGGGTGGTATTTCTTATTCTGCAGGACCTTTACGTGATTTTGGAAGTCTCCGAGGGAGAAGTTCAATGCTCTAGTTGTTATCAAGCTTCGTCANTTATGCATCTTTGGTTGGAGTGGGTGGTATTTCTTATTCTGCAGGACCTTTACGTGATTTTGGAAGTCTCCGGGGGAAAAGTTTAATGCTCTAGCTGTTATCAAGCTTCGTCGAGCGCATTTTCCTTCTCTTTTTTGTTCTCCACAATTGTTGATTTGGTCTTCGGTGTACATGTCAATTTTGGCTATATTTCTTCTTTTTGGTATACTTTTTGGGGTACATGTGCTTTTGGGTATACTATACCTTTTATTTTATCGTTTTCTTTTTTGTGTGGAGTTGTAATGTGGATTATGGAACCCCTAGGACCTCAATATATTTTCTTTTGCTTTTAGTTGGGATCCATTTTCCCTCTAGCATTTTGTTACTTCTTTTATTATTAACGCGTAAGGAGCCACGAGCTGCTCTTTTATTAAAAGAAAATATATGTGCAGTGTACTCAGGTCTGTTGGTCGGGCATCTGCTTGTCAGTTGTAAGTCTCCTCTGGTATGGGTTAGATTCCCCCCGAGTGTAGGGTGTGATACTCGAATTATTAGGCGCATGAGGAATGACCGGGGCTCGTATAATAGCACTTTTGCACCTGTTGGTGGATTTTTTATTTTTTTATCTTTATGTATCTTTGCTTCTTTGGGTTTTTGTGTGTTGTGTTGTGTAAGTTGGGTCTTCTTTTAGGTCATCTCATAAAATCGATATGTACCTTTTCTTCTTTAATATATTAGCCCTTGGGTTTTTTTTTTACTATATATATATATATATATATATATATAATTATTTCAAGCCAAAACGAGTCGAACACGAACGAACAAAGCTTTGTTCTTGTTTGACTCGTTTATATATCGAGCGCCAAAAAATTGTTCGTGTTCTATTCAATTTCTTAGCAATCAAATCAAACACGAGCTACTAAACGAGCCGAACATGAGTTTTTTGCGAACAACGAGTTGTTTGNTTATTTCAAGCCAAAACGAGTCGAACACGAACGAACAAAGCTTTGTTCTTGTTTGACTCGTTTATATATCGAACGCCAAAAAATTGTTCGTGTTCTATTCAATTTCTTAGCAATCAAATCGAACACGAGCTACTAAACGAGCCAAACATGAGTTTTTTGCGAACAACGAGTTGTTTTGACAGCCCTAACTAGCAAAACTCATGCGGAAGTCTTCACTTTTGCAGACCCTCCCACTACTCTCTTATTTTGTGAGATTCATCTCCCTGTTCTTGCACGCTAGACCAACCTCTTCTATCGTTTCTCCTTCGCCTTGCTTAACCTTCACTGTCCTTTGCCATATTACTCACGCTAAAGAGCAGCTTGCTGCCGGGCTCTNGCCCTAACTAGCAAAACTCATGCGGAAGTCTTCACTTTTGCAGACCCTCCCACTACTCTCTTATTTTGTGAGGTTCATCTCCCTGTTCTTGCACGCTAGACCAACCTCTTCTATTGTTTCTCCTTCGCCTTGCTTAACCTTCACTGTCCTTTGCCATACTACTCACGCTGAAGAGCAGCTTGCTGCCGGGCTCCTCCTCCTAGCCGCCATATCTAACCAAACTCCTTCTAGTGAGATCCCATCACCTCATGCCTAAAGCACCTCGTCTCGCTCTTCCTCTCACCGCCTCACCGAAAAACCCGAGCCACGCCCTTCTCTACTCCACGTGTCTGAGATCTTCTGCTCGCACTGCAAACCTNTCCTTCTAGTGAGATCCCATCACCTCATGCCTAAAGCACCTCGTCTCGCTCTTCCTCTCACCGCCTCACCGACAAAACCCGAGCCACGCCCTTCCCTACTCCACGTGTCTGAGATCTCCTGCTCGCACTGCAAACCCGAACACCACTCCCTTAGTTTCCCTTGCTTCTTCCTCACAATGCAGAAACCCGAAGCTCCCATCTTTCTCCTCGTTGCCTTTCGCCGGCT
>JXCR01140125.1:37011-49020 GCA_002079205.1 Phalaenopsis hybrid cultivar | reverse complement strand
ATGATGGCAACCGGCATTAAGTCAAATTTCTAGTTGTCTTAATTATGTTGATGCACTATTCATCATATTTTTTGAGTCATTGTGTCAATTTTAAAGCATTCCTTCGAAGCGATGCACTGTATAAGCTGAATGCAACGGTATGTGTATAAGGGCCATTACCCTGATGACTAAGTGGTTAACTCTTATAGGTAATTTCATATTATGAACGGATGAGAGTAAAAAAGTTAATTAATAATGATAATATTAGAATGAAAAACTTAAAATATAAGTATTTTCATATGTAATTTAATAAAATTAGTAGATATTGTACTTCATAGGCAATAAATCTCTTTGCATTCAAGAATTAAAAGAGTTGGGGGGAAATATTAAGGAGATTAATGATTTATGCTTTAAAAAAGAAATGTGCATATTAACACTTATAAAATAAATTATTGCAAGTAAAAAAGATCGTTGAGATTCTAAGAATTGCAAGGTTGTTTCAAGTAAAAATTTAAGTATGCAATATCAATTATTGATTTTAGGTTTTAAAATTAAGGTTTGGAAGATAAAAAATATAATATAATATTAGATGGGGACGTGTGTCAAAAAAAATATATTTATAAGTCAAGTCAAGATCTTAAGATTTAGGATGTTCATGAATAAGTAAATACTATGTGAGATAAAGTAAGAAGAATAATTAAGCAGGATCTAAAAGTAGTGTTTTGAAAAATTAAAAGANTATGCAATATCAATTATTGATTTTAGGTTTTAAAATTAAGGTTTGGAAGATAAAAAATATAATATAATATTAGATGGGGACGTGTGTCAAAAAAAATATATTTATAAGTCAAGTCAAGATCTTAAGATTTAGGATGTTCATGAATAAGTAAATACTATGTGAGATAAAGTAAGAAGAATAATTAAGCAGGATCTAAAAGTAGTGTTTTGAAAAATTAAAAGAAAAAAAAAATTCTTTAAATAAAAGTAGTTTGCGGTGGAATAATAATGTGTACTAAAAGATNAGAAAAAAAAAATTCTTTAAATAAAAGTAGTTTGCGGTGGAATAATAATGTGTACTAAAAGATAAAAAAAAAATTGTTATAAAAATTAGTTTAAATGTAAAAATTTGGAGAATTGGAAAAATATATAGAGGCCCATATGGGCTATAAGAACAATTTATAATGCCAATAATTTTACTTTTAATGTTTATTATAATATATTAGAGACTAAAGAGAGTAAAATATATATGTATGAAGTACTCAAATGAAAAGATAATAAAAGTAAAAATTTACTTCAAGTAAGGTGTATTAAGGATGAAAATAGAAAAAAAGTACTTTTAAACGAGAATATTAAAAAGTGGACGGTGATATATTTTAATAATTTTTTCAACGAAGAATGTAAAATTTTGATCAATTATAGTGATTTTAATATCAAAAATAATAATTTAATTTTTATTTTTACTATAGTGTTTGTAAAATAGAAGTTGATGAGGTTTTTTAAAAATGAAGTGTGGAAAAGTAGTAGGACCTTCTGGTATTCCAATAAAAGTATGAAAATATTTAGGAAATTTGAGATCTTTTTAGCTTAATGAATTTTTAATATTAATTTAAAAATTAAAAAAATATATATATTTATTGAGTTAAGAAAGAGTTTATTGGATCTTGTTTTTAAGAATAAAGAGGATGCACAAGATTACACAAATTATAGATAAATTAAGTTAATGAGCAATACATTAAAGTAGTTGAAGAGAGTAATTGAACATAGTTAAATGTGTAACAACGCACCCAATGATGGCGCAACAGGGCACTCTGATGATGGTGCAATAACACATATCAAATAAGGTGCAATGATGGACCCTGATGACAACATAACAAANGATGATGGTGCAATAACACATATCAAATAAGGTGCAATGATGGACCCTGATGACAACATAACAAACNCTTGAGTTTATATGAATAATTTGTCTTGTTATTATATTTGTCAACTCTATTTTTATATATAGAGAATCAAGTTTAAGAACCGATTATTGCATTTCATTAATATAGTGTGATACTGAGCATTTGCATTTTAAAATAGATTTTTTTACTAAAATGCTTTGAAGGCTGTATTTGAATAAGCATTAAAATAAACCTTTATAAAACTCATTGGAGTGCATTTAGTTCAATCTTCAAGACATTTTAAACCTAATCAAAATTCTATGGTAAAATCATTCATGGTTGTCATGGATCTTGATATATCTAAGCAGGGGAGGTGGTGGCCCAACATGATAGAAGCATCATTGTCGTCAGTGATAGTTTGTGTCATCCAAGAATATTTAATAGAAATTGGGTGGATATTTATCCGAGGTGATATTTTAGCTAGAAAAATGATGTGCCATATATAACATATAATATGATTTAAAATTTCAGGATTGCTAAACCATTGGGTCCATAAGGACTTCAATCCTGACCACGTAATCTATTGGTTCATTAATAGGCGAACCAGCTTGTTAGAATGCTTTGATCGGAAGTGCTTGTTTTTACGGCCTCATTTAGAGGCAAAATCACGTAGACAAAGAACATATCCCACATTTTTATTTGTGTTAGATCTCTTACGAGTGATCATAGAGTTATGTTTTTGATATGATATTAGCTTTTTTTTATCTTAGATTAAGTTTGCATTCATTACTTTTGACAAGCCAGTGCTTTAACTGAACTTTATTCTTGAGCTTTAAATGATAAATTTCCTTAAAATAACTTTACATTTATAATACTTTTTGAAAAATTCTAAACTTTTTATCTTTTTATGATCTGCATTAGTATTTAAGGGAATTTTCGTTATAGCGGGGTATCAGTCAGTTATGATTTTCCATCAATATAGTCACATTTGGGTACTGGTTGAATTTTGTAATTTTGAACTTGATGACTTTGTTTGCTTGCTTACATGTGCTCAATCCCATGTTTTCATGTGGCTTGAATTTATTTGAATAATTCACCATGTTATTGACTAAGAACTGATTATTTCATTTTTTGAATATAACGTGATACTGAAAATTTGCTTCTTAAAATGAATTTTTTTACTAAAACGCCTTGTGAAGGCTTTGTTAGAATAAACAATATAATATACTTTTATAAAACTCATTGGAGTGCATTTAGTATTCAATCTTCAANTAAAATTGACGATATTTAATTAGGATATGGATGATAATTCTGTCGGTTCATTGTAGTCCTATTTTATTCATTATTTGAGCCATCTTTAGTAACCGTGCATACTTTGAAATCTTAAATATTCTATTTTCGTCATTGCAGAGAAGAAAGACATTAAAGTTAAGGCCCTGAAAGCTGCTGAAGCTGCCAAGCGCCTTGAAGATCAGATGAAACTTGAGCGTGAGAAAAGAAAAGCAGCTGTGAAACTGAAGCGGGAAAAATTGAGGCAAGAAAATACCAAACGATTGAAATTCGAGCAAAAACAAAAAGCTGAAGAGGGGAGGAAGAAGGAAAACATTGCAGCAAGGAAGAGACATAGGGAGGTTGAAGAGAGAAAAGTGAAAGATAGAAAAAGGCAATGCATTGGAGAAACAAGGACATTACAAAGACAACATAGAGACAAATTGCATTGTGGGAAAGCGGAGAAAGACAATCAACAAAAAACCATAGTATAATAGCTTATATATTCATTTGTTTATTGTATTTTTACTCCTTATATGATAAACATGCATTATTCCTGTAGGATGAGGATCAGAAAGGGGGGAAACAAAGAAACAATGGAGGCCAAAAGAAGTTGGAAAGTGTAGTAGATGTTATGGAAAGTCAAATGGCCGTTGAAATGCAACAATGCACTATTGAACTTGTATCTGCTGATACCATACGGGGTGATGATAAGATTAAAGTTCTAGTGGCCTCTGCTGAACACACATCCTTTGAAAAGGTAAGAGTTTGAAAAATATACCCGGATAGCTGTTATTGGTTAGTTTATTCATAAATAAAAGTTGTTGTGTTGCATTAGGCATAATTTTATAGTTTTTCTTTACATAGGTGAAGTTAAAATTACTTTTTGATTACTTTTATTGGCGAGTAGATTTATAATATAATATGAAATGCAATCAATAGTTAGCATCATGCTTATTGTTAAAACTTTTCTTTTGCAAAGGCAAAGTTGAAATAATATGAAAAAGCATTGTTGACTAATCTATTATGTGAGTATATAGGACAATCCTCTTTAGTATTAGGCTTAATTTTCATTTATGATGGTCAACATTAGTTTCAATACATTTTATTTCTTTTTGCATAAGATCTGGGTCTCAAGTCTCTAATAGCCACGTCCATTTTTTTATCATCATTTTGTTCCTGTTTTCTTGCATGCATTTACCTTGCACATTTCTGGAGCATTTCTCAGCATTTTTTTTTAAGTCTGAAAGAAATAATATTTATTTTTATCCTTCTAATACAATTTATCAAGGGAGTTGGCAGTTCAAATTTTTTACAAGAAACAGTAGAAGATACTGTCTGTGCTGCACACATTTCTTTTGAATTGCAATCATATGAGATGTCTCCATACCAAACGTCTGATGAAGAAGACATGGAAGAAGATAGCAGACATAGAAAGTACATTCCAAAGTGGGCAAGGTAAGCTTAGTTTTGTAATGTTCAACTGATATAAGTATGCATTTTATATTTAACGATCTCTTTTGGTAGCCTATAGCTGTAAAAAGCCCGAACTTTCAATGATCAAAATGTTGTTCGCTTTGGTCTACTAGTGACTTCACAGTTTTGTCTACCTGTTGCAACTTCCCAAATTCACTCATCGTAGGATTGCCGCTATAAGATCACTTTTAACTTCAGTTTCTAAAGAAATTCTAACCATCACACGACAAAATGCCTCTATGTTTGAGATTTCAGCTTCATCCTATTAAAGGGATTTCACAATCCCCCTCATTTAGTAACTTACGTCCTCTTGTATCCTTACATGCATACACCAAGCAGAAAGGGCTCTAGATGTGGCCTATATATATATTTAGGTGGTGGTTCCCACCATGTTGTACTTTGTCCAATAAGAGTTTAAGATATGGCTCTTATACTATAGTATTTTTTCTTGTATGATTATTTTGATCTTCTAGCTGATGTATTGCGCTAATATCATTTATAGCAGGGCATACTCTCAATCATGAATATGTTATTTGTTTTGGCCTAATAATCTCATAGTTTTGGCTACTTGGTGCAACTTAGTAGGGGTCACCCATCCTAGGAGCACTAATATACGAGCACACTTAACTTCACACTAAAGGCACCTCAATATGGAATGCTGAGCATCATACATTAGGGATTTTATAGTAATCTTTTGTAGAAGATTTGTGGCCTTTTCAGCAAATTTAGTCCTATTAGTAAGTAAACGTGATTTTCATTTCCATGCAAAGTCTCTGCCTATTCATTGTCACCATGATTATGAAGTTTTGCCCTTATTTTTAGCTTTACATAACTTTTTAGTTGGCCGTTTCAACTAATGTACTTTATTTTTCTTCGTGTTGCACAAACTGTTGTGCCATTTAATGATATCCTTGATTGAGGATTTGATCTTTATTTGTTTCATTTAACATTGGTTGATGTGCTGCCTTTGAGGTTCTTTTGTTCTTGTCTTTCATAATTACTTCCTTGGATATCGACTTGAGCTTATTTTTACTGATTTTCTTATTCTGGAAAAGTAAATATAAAATTGCCGAGTATCTGTTAATGTAGAGGAGAGAGCTTGGGTGAAAGCATTGTCAGGAATCAACAGTTAGATCCGAAGGAAATCTTTAGCCGCAAACGGTCATTCAATATTTCTCAAGGTAAAAATTTCCCCAATAATTTTGTTTGCATTTCAATTACTGGATATTCAATTGCTGGGTGCAAATCCTCTACACGGTTATTATGACAATTCTGTAGAAGACCAGTTGGGGAATTCCATGTCTAATTCATTTTGAAAGATTGGGGGTATGTTTGAGATCAAATTTATTATTATTATTATTATTTTTTTTTTGAACTTTTGTTTTCAAATGTTTGTCTTGTGTGTTTTTCTCTTCTTTTTGTTTTTGGCCTTTAAAAATAAATTTATTCGTTTCTAGGAACACCTGAAAAATTTTTAAATTATTTTTTGTATTTTTAAAAATAATTTGATTTGTTTTTAACGTACAAACATGTTCTGTTTCAATTGAAAAATAAAATAAAGCTAAACAAAAACACTAAATTGAAAACAAAAAATGAAAATGATCTCAAACAATCCCCAATTTCTAATTTTTTTTTAGATTCAATTCATGCCATCCAAAGTCTCTTGGACAACTTACTTTCCTCAACTGTACCTCTGTAGCTAACCATGATAACTGCTGAGTATTTGAACCATTATTTGGTCTTGGTCAAAACAAACTCAATTCTTTTTTGCAGTTTTACCAACCCGAATTGGTTGGCACCAACTATTGAAGTGATCTGTAATCCTTGACTTGAATATTCAAATTGGACATGGACTTATGTTTCTGATAACCATGTATATTTATCATGACCTAATGCAATTTTTAGCTTGGCTCAAAAGACTTATTTTTGTTTTATTCCCTTAAAACCAGTTTTTAAGAGAGTTCTGAGTTTATTTTCCATGCATTGGGCTTTTGCTGTATTAGATTCTCTCAGCACTAGTAATGAAGGTATTTAACCTGCTTGTAGAATGACATGGTTGTTAATTGTTATGTTACAGATAATTACCTAATGGAAGGTTGCATGTGTCTTCGTACTCATTCCTGGATTAATTGCCTTTCCTTAGTTGGTTAGGAAAAAAAAATGAAGCTTCGGTATATAATTTTATTTCAATTTTTTATGTTTTTTTAGGACAGCTAAATGTTGAGTTGAATTCAAGCGATTCAGCTTCAATTCCAAATAACTTTGAAATAACTTTTGTCGAATAACCTCCCTGAAATAACAACGTGGATGATATTTTGGGGTTATTTTTGGGTTATTGAAGAGAAACCGTATATTCTACTTCAATAACTGAGAAATAACACAAAAATAACCTCGAAATAACATCCGCGATGTTATTTCGGGTTATTGAAGTGGAACCGCGGAGGTTATTTCGGAGTTATTTCTGGATTATTTATGGGTTATTGAAGTGTAATATATAGGTTTCTCTTCAATAACTTCAAAATAACCCCGAAATAACATCCGCGGTATAGGTTCTTTGTGTGGGGTGTTTTAAAATTCATCACACTTAAAAAAGGATTAATGGGTATTTTATACCTCCACAGAAAAAAATACATGGATGACGGGGCCTTCCTGTTGTTACGAGAAGATGTAAATGACTCTTTCCCACTACACTAGAATATTTTTATGTTTGTTGATTTTTTCTAGAGATAGAACAAGAAAAAGATGATGAAAAAGCTAATGAGAGAGGGTAAGGGAGAATAATATATCAATCTGGAGAGAAATGTGGAGAGAGAGAGGCAGAGAGAGTGTGAGGTGGGAACTAACTAGAGTTGGGTTGTCGATGAGATTTGTTATGTTGAGATTGAGTGGGGGAAGAAGAGGATTGTTAGAGAGTGGATTTTATTCTCTCAACTTACAGAAAGAAAGCAAGAGGGTGAAATGGAGTGATGCATGGCAATAACCTTGTTGATGGCAAGATATTGATAATGATTCTTGTTAAAGTTGAGTAGGCAAATTTATTTGTTTTCTTGCAACAATGTGGAGAGGGAAATCTATGAGAGGCAGGTAGGTTCTATTGTCTATTGTGGTTTTAGCTTGCTAGAAGGAACATGGCAAGTGGTAGTAGGTTGGTTGTGCTTGGGACTTAAGAAGGGTCGAGGCCTATGCTTGGAAAGGAGAGCGCGCGCCAGGTCAGTGCAGTGCAAGTAGGAGACAGAGCCATTCGAGGAGGGGTGTTGTGTAGTTGTTCATGAGAGGCACAGTGAGTTGGGGGCTTTGCATGCTCAAGTAGGTGTGGGCGAGACGAGGGAAAGTTGACAGTGAGTTTTTTGTTTTGGGGTGAAGAGAGCAGTGGAGGATCCTTCAGAATAGGAGCCAGTAGATTAGTATAAAAAATAAAAAAAAGTGATTACTATTTTTTTGTATCCCACTACACTGGTTTTCAAAGCTCACAAAGTGGGAGTGGAGACGTTGGGATAGATGGAGTAGGGAGCAGTTCACCACTACAAATTTTTTGCCCTCTGTACGCATTCTCTCATTTCAGCTACAGGATTTTGGAAAAGTAAAAGTAAATTTGCTATGTAGCCAAATTGGTCATCTTACTTTTTTTCAATTCTATTTTTTTTTTCCTTGATGCTTTTGCTGCCTCTTTTTCAGCTTGCGTGTCTTTGTCTTTCTTATATGGGAAATAAAAAGAAGGTTTTTTAAATTTAACTAAAGTGATGCGTCCCTTGTTCCTCAATGATCTGCCCATAATGCAACCACTTTAGCTATATAGAAATCAACATAAAATTGACGATATTTAATTAGCATATAGATGATAATTCTGTCGGTTCATTGTAGTCCAATTTTATTCAGTGTTTGAGCCATCTTTAGTAACCGTGCATACTTTGAAATCTTAAATGTTCTATTTTCGTCCTTGCAGAGAAGAAGAAAGACATTAAAGTTAAGGCCCTGGAAGCTGCTGAAGCTGCCAAGCGCCTTGAAGATCAGATGAAACTTGAGCGTGAGAAAAGAAAGGCAGCTGTGAAACTGGAGCGGGAAAAATTGAGGCAAGAAAATACCAAACTACTGAAACTCGAGCAAAAACAAAAAGCCGAAGAGGGGAGGAAGAAGGAAAACATTGCAGCAAGGAAGAGACATAGGCAGGCAGAAGAGAGAAAAGTGAAAGATAGAAAAAGGCAATGCATTGGAGAAACAAGGACATTACAAAGACAACATAGAGACAAATTGCATTGTGGGAAAGCGGAGAAAGATAATCGACAAAAAATCATAGTATAATAGCTTAGCTATTTATTTGTTTATTGTATTTTTACTCCTTATATGATTAACATGCATTATTCCCGTAGGATGAGGAACAGAAAGGGGGGAAACAAAGAAACAATGAAGGCCAAAAGAAGTTGGAAAGTGCAGTAGATGTTATGGAAAGTCAAATGGCCGCTGAAATGCAACATTGCACTATTGAGCTTGTATCTGCTGATACCAGACGGGGTGATGATAAGATTAAAGCTCTAGTGGCCTCTGATGAACGCACATCCTTTGAAAAGGTAAGAGTTTGAAAAATATACCCGGATGGCTGTTACTTGTTAGTTTATTCATAAATAAAAGTTGTTGTGTTGCATTAGGCATAATTTTATAGTTTTCCTTTACATAGGTGAAGCTAAACTTACTTTCTGATAGCTTTTATTGGCGAGTAGATTTATAATATAATATGAAATGCAAACAATAATCCGTATCATGCTTATTGTTAAAACTTTTCTTTTGCAAAGATAACGTTGAAATAATATGAAAAGGCATTGTTGGCTATATTATTATGTTAGTTTATAGGGTAATCCGTTTTAGTATTACGCTTAATTTTCATTTATGATGGTCGACATTAGTTTCAATACATTTTATTTTAGGTCTGGGTCTCAAGTCTCTAATAGCCATGTCCATTTTTTTTATCTTCATTTTGTTTATGTTTTCTTGCATGCATTTACCTTGGAAATTTCTGGAGCATTTCTCAGCCTTTTTTTTTTAAGTCTGAAAGAAATAATTTTGATTTTTAATAATTTTAATTTTTGTCCTTCTATTACAAATTTATTAAGGGAGTTGGCGGCTCAAATTTTTTACGAGAAACAGTAGAAGAAACTGTTTGTGCTGCACAAATTTCTTTTGAATTGCAATCATATGAGATGTCTCCATACCAAACGTCTGATGAAGAAGACATGGAAGAAGATAGCAGACATAGAAAGTACATTCCCAAGTGGGCAAGGTAAGCTTAGTTTTGTAATGTTCAACTGATATAAGTATGCATTTTATATTTGATGATCTCTTTTGATAGCCTATAGTTGTAAAAAGCCCGAATTTTCAATCATCAAAATTTTGTTTTCTTTGGTCTACTAGTGACTTCACAGTTTTGTCTACCTGATGCAACTTCCCAAATTCACTCATCCTAGGATTGCTACTATAATATCACTTTTAACTTCAGTTTCTAAAGAAATTCTAAGCATCACAGGACAAAACACCTATATGTTTGAGTGTTCAGCTTCATCCTATTAAAGGGATTTCAAAATCTCCCTCATTTATAACTAACTTCCTCTTGTATCCTTACATACATACACCAAGCAGAAAGGGTTCTAGATGTGGCCTATATATATTTAGGTGGTGGTTCCTACCATGTTGTACTTTGTCCAATAAGGGTTTAAGATATGGCTCTTATACTATAGTATTTTTTCTTGTATGATTATTTTGATCTTCTAGCTGATCTATTGCTCTAATATCAATTATAGGAGGGCAAATTCTCAATCATCAATATGTTATTTGTTTTGGCCTAATAATCTCATAGTTTTGCCTACTTGGTGCCACTTACTAGGGGTCACCCATCCGAGGAGCACTAATATACGAGCACACTTAACTTCGAACTAGAGGCACCTCAATATGGAATGTTGAGCTTCATACATTAGGGATTTTATAGTGATCTTTTGTAGAAGATTTGTGGCCTTTTCAGCAAATTTAGTCCTATTAGTAAGTAAACGTGATTTTCATTTCCATGCAAAGTCTCTGCCTATTCATTGTCACCATGATTATGAAGTTTTGCCTTTATTTTTCTTCGTGTTGCACAAGTTGTTTTGACATTTAATGATATCCTTGATTGAAGTTTTTGATCTTTATTTCTTTCATTCAACATCGGTTGATGTGCTGCCTTAGAAGTTATTATGTTCTTGTCTTCATAATTACTTCCTTGGATATCAAATTGAGCTTATTTTTACTGATTTTCTTATTCTGGAGAAGTAAATATAACATTGCCGAGTATCTGTTAATGCAGAGGAGAGAGTTTGGCTAAAAGCATTGTCAGCAATCAGCAGTTAGATCCGAAAGATATCTTTAGCCGCAAACGGTCATTCAGTATTCCTCAAGGTAAAAAAATCCCAATAATTTTTTTTTGCATTTCAATTACTGGATGTTCGATTGTTGGGTGCAAATCCTCGACACGGGCAGTTGGGGCATTCCGTGTCCAATTCATTTTGAAAGATTGGGGGCATGTTTGAGATCAATTTTATTATTATTTTTTAATTTTAAATTTTTTTTGAACTTTTGTTTTCAAATGTTCGTCCTGTGTGTTTTTCTTGTCTTTTTATTTTTGGCCTTCAAAAATAAACTTATTCGTTTCCAGGAACACCTGAAAAGATTAAAAATTTTTATTTGTATTTTTAAAAATAATTTGATTTATTTTTAACATTCAAACATGTTTTGTTTCAATCTAAAACATAAATAAAGCTAAACAAAAACATAAAATTGGAAACAAAAAATAAAAATGATCTNAATTGGAAAGTGGGTGACTCTAAGATTTGGAAAGCAATTATTAAGGCTAGAACTATGGCTTCGAGATTCATTGTTTGGGATGTTGGTGA
Source organism: Phalaenopsis hybrid cultivar (assembly GCA_002079205.1). Taxonomy (NCBI): domain Eukaryota; kingdom Viridiplantae; phylum Streptophyta; class Magnoliopsida; order Asparagales; family Orchidaceae; genus Phalaenopsis; species Phalaenopsis hybrid cultivar. The sequence goes on along the minus strand of JXCR01140125.1, from coordinate 37,505 downwards.
GGGCAACATCTTGGTATGGCATGACCAATGGGGTCAGCGGGATTTTACTCTTACTTCCCTTCTGCAGCATCGGTTTTTNTTTGGGATGTTGGTGAGGGCAACATCTTGGTATGGCATGACCAATGGGGTCAGCGGGATTTTACTCTTACTTTCCTTCTGCAGCATGGGTTTTTAATGACTTGATTCTCTCGGATTTATGGCTTCATGATAATTGGGATGTCAATAAACTTAATCTTATTTTTGGTGAGCAAGCTACTATGATATCTAAAATGCCTCTAAAGATTACTACTAAGGACCGTTCTATGTGGAAATTTATTGGTTCTCTTTCTCTTACTAAAATGCTTTTTGCTAACCTTTATCAGTATAGTGGTTAGAGATGGGGGCATGTTATTTGGAATCGTCTCATTTCACCATCCATTTCTTTCTTTTTGTGGAGGTTTTTTCTCACAATGCTACCTTTGGATGATATTTTGAAGCTTAAAGGTTTAAAATTG
>JXCR01140125.1:4698-23012 GCA_002079205.1 Phalaenopsis hybrid cultivar | reverse complement strand
ATTTTGATAGGTGGATGCTTTTCTTCCACTGATAATGGTCACCAATGGATGGGGTACGGTGCTCGCAAGCTTATGAAGGGCTAATGTAATTTTGACAAGCCCTTTAGTTGTTTTTTTTTTCTTTTTTTTTATGTGGGAGACAAGGTTGATGTCTACAATAATTGCTCATTGTAAAAAGCCAAATCATCATATTCCTAGCCCATTACAGTAGCCTATCGAGTCACCATTATTGATAGTCAATATAACAAAAAATACATGTTAGATCCTAAATCTAAGGGGCCTCACTACAAAGATGCTCATGACACTTTACCTAGAAATATATGCTCGTGATGTGATGATGTGAATGGGCTATCTCAACTAGTATGATTTGCATATAATGAAGAAGATGAAACATCCACTTGTCTCAACAATTCAATGACTGGGATCAAAGGAGGAGCTAACTCATATGTTGCAATCGAAGTCCATTTTGTTTTCTTTACCTTCTTTTTTTCTTTTTTTAAAACCTCCTTCCCGTTACACTTAAAAATAATCTCTCAATGAGTTCTACTACCTGATTAAAGACTTGTCTCTGAGTGTTGTCCATCTTCATTGTTATAGAAGTGAGAAAACAGCGAGACGTGAAAGAATAAAATGTCTATGGAAAGAAGAAAAATATTTGATGGGATGACCAAAGAATCACCTCTCACTCTATTCATAATGATGGAGATGGCACAAACTTCAAGGAAATTATCCAAAAATCAATAACTTATAAAAATATCATCGTTATGTTATTGATTGTAATTATTATTATTTTCTTCTTCTTTTGACTTCTCTTCATCGAAATAATAAGAGAATCATGGAAATAAATATGCATGACTGAAAGTGTTGAGATTGAGTTCAGAGTGGATATGAGAATTGAAGACAAATCAAGTCGGCTCTACAATTTGACTGATGTACTCATTGAGGGAGCAATAATCAATAGCTCACTTATAGTGATTAGCCCACATACGCTCTCGATCAAACTGAGATAGTTTGATAACTTGTCCATGGAGCTCAACATTCTCCATGATCGAGTCAACAGAACTCCCTTGTCATTCTCTTGCATAGAAAGATTAACTCAGCTCTTGACTGAGTTTATGGACAGATGCGTTGCCACCAAGTTAAGCTTCGAAAAAAATCATTTTGTAAAGAACAATCATCTATGTAGAGAATGAATGAAAAAATTATTTATAATACCCCACCAGGAAAAAAAAAGAACATATAGATGAAGGATCTTTCAACATTAAAATATAATGAATGCTTGAGTTATAACACCTAAGTCAACACCTTTATAATTAGAAATGATCCCTGTCATGCAATGTGTGAATTCAGTGACAAATCAGAAACCAACAAGATTTGAATTAATTAAAAATTAAAGGCTTTACATTGTAAAATACTAAATCCTGGAATTGATAGATGTCGCATTTTCAAATACAAAAGACTGACTTAGCCCTAAACTCCTTTGTATCAACTAAGAGACCGTACACTATTTCTTCGTCCCATCTTTCCCAGTTTCCCCATCCTTGCCTACTTAAAGCCCTTCTAAAGATCAAAATTTCATTATAATTAATGATCCAACAGGAACCATATATTATCGTCATCTNTCATAAAAGATATACATTTGTGCTTGATGGGGCTTTGATTTGATAATTGATGCCATGCTTTATCAAGATTCTGTGATTTTATTATTCGGGTCAGGATTCAATATATTTAATCAATCAAATGATGGCAACTGGCATTAAGTCAAATTTCTAGTTGTCTTAATTATGTTGATGCACTATTCATCATATTTTTTGAGTCATTGTGTCAATTTTAAAGCATTCATTCGAAGCGATGCACTGTATAAGCTGAATGCAACGGTATGTGTATAAGGGTCATTACCCTGATGACTAAGTGGTTAACTCTTATAGGTAATTTCATATTATGAACGGATGAGAGTAAAAAAGTTAATTAATAATGATAATATTAGAATGAAAAATTTAAAATATAGGTATTTTCATATGTAATTTAATAAAATTAGTAGATATTATAGTTCATAGGCAATAAATCTCTATGCATTCAAGAATTAAAAGAGTTGGGGGGAAATTATAAGGAGATTAATGATTTATGCTTTAAATTTTGTTATTGAAGTCGGAGTCATCCTAAAAGTTGTGTAGGCGTAATTATCGATAATAATTTGAAAGATAATATTGGAAAAAAATATAATTAGAGTTAAAATTATAATATCAAAAATTATTATTGACCTTAAGATTTTTAATATTATAAGTGCTTATGTTCTTCAATCAAGTACTTTTGTATATGTATTCGAAAAACAATGGAATGAATTGGAGGAGTTAATATAAATGATACTTATTGAAGAAATAATTTTTATTAGATGAGATTTAAATGGATATGCTAGTAGAATGATAGAAGATTTTATAAATATTTATGGTGATCATGAATTTGGAGTGACTAATGATGAAAGTAGTCGCATTGGATTAGGTTTTAAATTATGATTTTTATATTGTTAATATTTTATTTTAAAAAAGAAATGTGCATATTAACACTTATAAAATATCAATTGAATATTTTTTTATGAGAAAAAAGATCGTTGAGATTCTAAGAATTGCAAGGTTGTTTCAAGTAAAAATTGAAGTATCCAATATCAATTATTGATTTTAGGTTTTAAAATTAAGGTTTGGAAGATAAAAAATATAATATAATATTATTATAAAATTAGATGGGGAGGCTTGTCAAAAAAAATGTATTTATAAGTCAAGTCAAGATCTTAAGATTTAGGATGTTCATGAATAAGTAAATACTATGTGAGATAAAGTAAGAAGAATAATTAAGCAAGATCTAAAAGTAGTGTTTTGAAAAATTAAAAGAAAAAAAAAATCTTTAAATAAAAGTAGTTTGCGGTGGAATAATAATGTCTAAATGATTAAAAAAAAAATTGTTATAAAAATTAGTTTAAATGTAAAAATCTGGAGAATTGGAAAAATATATAAAGGCCCATATGGGCTATAAGAACAATTTATAATGCCAATAATTTTACTTTTAATGTTTTTTATAATATATTAGAGACTAAAGAGAGTAAAATATATATGTATGAAGTATTCAAATGAAAAGATAATAAAAGTAAAAATTTACTTCAAGTAAGGTGTATTAAGGATGAAAATAGAAAAAGTACTTTTAAATGAGAATATTAAAAATAGAAACAGTACTTTTAGATATTTTAATAATTTTTTCAACGAAGAATGTAAAATTTTGATGAATTATAGTGATTCTAACATCAAAAATAATAATTTAATTTTTATTTTTACTATAGTGTTTGTAAAATAGAAATTAATGAGGTTTTTGAAAAATGAAGTGTGGAAAAATAGTAGGACCTTATGATATTTCAATAAAAGTATGAAAATGTTTAGGAAATTTGAGATTTTTCTAGCTTAATGAATTTTTAATATTAATTTAAAAATAAAAAAAAAATATATTTAATGAGTTAAGAAAGAGTCTATTGGATCTTATTTTTAAGAATAAAGAGGATGCACAAGATTACACAAATTATAGATAAATTAAGTTAATGAGCAATACATTAAAGTAATGGGAGAGAGTACATGAACATAGGTTGTGATTATGATATGAAAATTCTCCAAAATCAATTTGAATTCATGTCCAACAAGTATATAAGAGGTTTGATGGAAAAGTATAAAGAAAGTAAGGATGATCTACATATGATTTTTGTTAATTTAGAAAATGCTTATGATTTTTGCAAGATAATATAATTTTGACTAGAGATGCACAATAATATATATTATCCTCAAGCAAATGGATTATTTGAAGCATTCAACATAATCCTAATTCAAATCTTAAAAAAGTCACTTGAAGATAATAAGAGGACGTTGCATGAATAGTTGGTGGAAACTTTATGGGCTTGTCAGACCACACATAGAATCCCAACTCATTCCACTATATTCTCCTTAGTTTATGAGTCTGAGGCTGCACTCCCACTTAGAGTGTAATTTCCCTCACTTAGAATTGCTACCTGTTTAATTAATATTCTAGAACAAAACATCTGGTAACTATTAGAAGAGCTCAAAGAATAGGATGAGCATGTCTGTTAACTCAACAAAAAACTCAAACTTTACCAAGTGTGGATGGTTCAAGTGCATGATAAATTAGTTTGGCCTAGAACCGTTCATGTGGGGCAATTGGTCTTGTTACTCAAAAGGCTATTCTTGGCCCATCAAAGGATATGTAAATTTGAACCAAAATGAGAAAATCCATTTTTTGTAGATAGTATATCAATGAGGTTCTTATCAATTGTTAAACTGTAAGGGTGAGTGTTCAATACTGCTGATCAATGGGTGTTACCTAAATAAGTATTATGTCTAGTGTTGTTTATTTCTTTTGATGAATTTGGTTCTAGGGGCCCTAATAGAAGTTCAACAATTATTGAATCTCTGAATTTTTAAGGAAAATTTATATTTCAATTATGGATTTAAGAATTGATTTTAACAAAATTGAAGTCAATCAAACTTTAAGATCTCAAAATCTCAACACTTTTTCAACCCAATTGAAAATAATTAAAATCCAAATTCTTAATTCTATCATTCACATTTGATGTTCCCTTTTAACCTCTTTCATAATAAATTTCTTAACTGATGATTAAATTTTATATAATATTTGAGCTTTAAAATAGGTTTAAATTTTTATTATTATTGTGTATAAAGGTCATCAGGCAACCTTATTTTCCCTTTCAAAAACAACAACAGTCTGGCAGTTGATCAAGCTCACATGACAAACCACCCGACAATTAAATTTAACATTGGCTTTGAAGATTTGGATCTATTCTGCAACAGCCCACATATAATTATGGCTTAGCCAAATGAAGTTACTGAGAAGGATCTGTTGATAGAATTCTCTATAAGGGAGGTAGAAACCATGTCCTTTCTGTCGCCTCTTTAATTTGCAGTAAATCTATTGAAACGCCAACTAAACCCCAAATCAAATCAATCATTACTAAACCTACTTCAATTAAACATAAAGGAGAAACAAAAATAGAAATACAAAGAAGATGTATTGCAAAATGACTAGGAAACCAAAATTGCAGAGGTTGAGCATACACTAGTTGTAGCAGAGTATGTACCCATGGAATTATCTCAAATGATCAGAGACGGATGATTTAAATATATTCCACATTCTCTTCCTATTAAACCACACTAGAGGAGCTAGAGCGACCACTCTATCATACCTCTAAATTAAGTTTGATGATTAATTAGCAAGGAGCAGGTAGGTGAATAAATAATATTTTGAGCAATTTTAGTGATTAAGAGGAAGATTTGTCAATATATTGGAGGAGCTAGAGCTTTACAATGAAATATTTAGTGAATTGAATCAATAAAAATTTATTCAGCCTGTGAATGAGTTATAGGAGAAAGGTTGACAGGGATTGCTTAAGTGATGCACTTAAATAAAACTAAGGAGATAGATGAAGGGTAAGGACATAACCACTTTACAATTTGAGTATTGTTATAACAGTGAATGAGACAATGAAGGCCATTTACCTGACATCATCTGTAGTGAAGAAGCTGACAACCTCGACCATACTATTTAAAAGCATGATTAAGAGGCTTTTGTTATGGTATGTTATACATCCTTCATCTACACCCAATGTATGCATAGTCAAGAACTACGAAGAAGGAGAATGCATCCAACTGCACACTGACCATTGTAGTTTTGAATGAACTTTTTGCACTATCTCTTTTCAAAGTGAAAGTGATATTATTTTTGGTAAGGAGATCAAGACTGTTGGTGCTGGTAAATTTTTTGGAGCATCCTCTACTCCTTTGTCAGAGGTTTAGTGCTAGTTATTAATGGAAATGGAGTTGATCTATCGAAGCATTATGTATTTGTATAATTGAATTTTTTATTTACTAGAAGTCTGTTATGAACATTCAGTTGGCTTAGAATGTTTTTTTTTTCATGAAAATATTATAAAATTTATGTTCCTTAAGGAGCAAAATTTTTAGTAACTAAATGTCACTGGCGAAAGAGATCTATGCACCATCTATATGCATTGATGCATGTAACTATACTACCACTGATGCTGACCTAAATAGTGATTAGTCTTCTGGCACACGTCTTGGATCTCCAACAACATCTCATCTAAACACCTCATCACCTTGGCATTCAATGGGTAAGACTGTGGTATCCCATGATGCCAAGAAAAGCTCCTTTCCTCTTATGGATGAACTTGCATAGAGCCAACAGAAGAAACGGAAGTCTTGGTAATCACCTTCTGCGGTGGAAGTAACTCATCTCCACTCCCTTCAACAATCACCTCTCTATAACAGAAGATAAAAATCAGTGAGATGTGCCCTAATCTTACAGTGGTCTGACCACCTATTATGTGAATGATGGACTAGTGGAGCACTACCCCAATATCAATCAGCCTACCCATTTGGGTACAGAAGTTTAGGACTGCCCTATTCTTAGTGACATCTGTGGGACTAGTGGTGGAGAGAAGACAGGACATAATGAAATAGTGTCAAGTATGGCAAATAGGGTTCAAACAGGTTAGGGGGAAGTTCACTAGGTCTTTCCTTCATTCCCATAGTGGACTTTCTACTAACTATTGTTGTTAGTCAGGTAGATAATAATCTTCTGGTATTCAGGAAAAATGAAACTCTCAAAATCACAAAGGAGCATGTTTGGGAGGCTACACAAGTTATTAATAGTAGTGGGATCAAATGGAACAGGTCTCCCTGACACAAAGGCTCGCTCGCCCATTGATTCTTTCACATTCAAGTAGAACTCGCAAACTAGCGGGACAATAGTAGAGGAAATAAAATAACAGAGACTCCCCTACCCACCTCTATCCATCTTGGTCGTAACCTTCTCATCGGGCATTTGGAAAATCCATTCCAAACTCATTTTTTAGTACTAAAATGCTCTCAGACCACTATGATGCAGCATAGCTTATGAATTTAGTAAATTCAGAGCTCGATCCCCCTTTCCTTTAGTTTTAGGTGCCATGAATCAAAAGATAGGCCAACAGAAATAAGGTTGTAAAAAATTTTAAATGTGCTGACAAGATATGAAGGCAGAGCTGGAAGAAAAGTGAGTTCTGGCAAGAATGTGATGATAATCAGAAATATTCAAGATCTGAAAAAAAAAAAAAAAAAAACTTGATGAACAACAAATCTAATGAAAAGAACTTACTGAAACCTAATAGATCATGCCCGATTTACCCAAATCTTGTAGGATCTAGTGAGAGAAATGCGTCTTCGACAACCTAAGAGGCTGATGGCATGCTATGAGGGTGCTTGAAGGGAAGGGAAGAAGGAAATGAGGTGCTATGACTGGATTTGATGGCTTAAATGGCCAGCAGTGTGGTCACACTCGGTTATAGCTTGGTCATGCCGATGGCAGGCATGGTCACACCCAAAGTAGGGGTGGTCACACTGACCCCTTCACATCGATACACAATCTTTTTCATCTCCTTCCCCTCCATGTGGGCCAACTACTATGTAGAGGGTCTAGACACTAAAAAGTGAAGAAAACATGGCATAACAAGCACTCGACACAAACACTAACTCAGAAATCAATATAAATGTAGAAAATCACTCATATCAAAGAAAATCATAAGATAATATTTGGGTTGCCTCCCAAGATAACAGTTGGTTTAACGTCCTCAGTCAGACGTGGCTATATTAATCAACTATATATAGGGTCTCCAAGATTAAAATTTCATTTTAGTAATCTCTGATCACTTGTCTTAATTGTAAGTTGTCCTAGAGAATCAACTAAAAACTTAAATAGTTCTACTCTCTTAGGCTCTTCCAAAGCATACAATCTTGTTTCACCCTTTAGTTGATATTTTGTAGTAACCTCTCATCTCAAATCAAATAATCATTAATACTCATAAGGGTTAGATTAAGGTTTCCTCCTAACGGGTTTTAGCCTAATGTCCGAGCTTCTCCTAAATGAATGACAACATCATCTTTAATAATATTCCTCAAGAATTCATCTATTATTAGTTGCTCTTTGGAGTTTAATTCATCTGATTTAATAGATTGACTTCTCGCTATCCATGTCATCGGCTCTATCCTCAAGCTCTGATCAACCCTAGAGGCTTGAGGAAGTCAAGTGATTTAAACAAAATAAATGTTACTGCTTGATAATTTTCTTTTAGAATTACTTACCCATCCTGGATATCAATAATGACCCTTCCCATGGCTAGAATAGATATTCCAAAAATTAAGTGCATTTTATTATCCTCTTTTTGATCCAGTATCATAAAATCAGCATGAAAGGTAAATTTGTCCACAATAACCTATAATTTTCAACAATTCCCTAGGGATGGGACACAAACTGGTCACCTAGTTGTAGGGTGAGGTTGGTGAGTTTAATTTTTCCCATTCCTAGTTGCTTGAAAATGACCATAAGCATGAGATTAACATTGGTTCCTAAATCACAAAGTTTTTTTTCAAGAAATTTTTCTCTTATGACATAGGGAATAATAAAGCTACTATGATATTTTGTAGGGTTCTAAAGTCTTTAAGAGAATAAAGGTGAAAGTATCTCATTTGAGTCAATTTGAATGGCAAAGACAATTGTTCCTAAGCTAGGCTTCATAGAGATGATCTCACTTCTATGGCTCTCTTTTTTCTTCTTCGAACCTCACTCCAACTACCTTACACTGTTTCCCATTTTGATCTTTTGAGTTCACCTCAATATTGTTAGAGAGGGCCCCAGAGGGTTTATTGTTCATTGAATTCTTCAGCTGTCCTAATTGAGTTTCAAGATTCTTGATGGCTACAGCTTAGCTCTATATTTGGTTCCTCATTTGAATGGCTAATTTTTTGATAGGTGACTTTTTTTTGTGGGTAGGCAAAGAATTAGCTTGAAATCCTAGAGGTTATGGCTATCTTTGGGGGTTATTTACTTAGTTATTCCAGTTACCTACAGGGTTGGCTTGAGGGTTCCCCCACTGCTGGTTGTTATTGTTCCATGAAACATTTAGGATGGTTTCTCTAGGCTAGGTTGTAAATGTTGGAATCAGGGTTGTTTCTCTAGTTTCCTATGTCATTCACAGCTTCTATAGTGGTTAGGCTAGAATCTACCACTGGTGTGTACATCATTCCTTCACTTGATGGTGATCCTGACACTAAATTTACCCCTAAATTATTCAATTTTCTAAAAATTACTACTACTTGTGATGCTAGGATAGTTAAGATAACAATATCTTGTACCCTAGCTAATTTCTTTGGGTTCTCCCTATCAGAAGGCCACTGAAAAATATTAGTTGACATTTCTTCTATCATTGTATAGGCTTCATCAAATGGTTTAGCCATTAGGGACCCTCTTACAACAGCATTTATGATGGATATAAGTGAACCTACCAGTTTGTTATAAAGTTTTGATAATTAGCCTATCAGACAGAGCATGGTGTGGGCACTTTCTAACTAATTCTTTGTATCTTTCTCAGGCTTCATAGATTGTTTCCCCCTCTATTTGGACAAAAGACGCGAGTCAGTTCTCAATTTGACAATTTTTTAAGGTATTTGGCTAAGAATTTCTAGGCTAAGTCATTTAAGGTTGTAATGGATCATGAGGCTATGAAATTTAACCGCATCTTGGCTCTATCCTGTAAAGTAAATGGGAAGATTCACAGTCTAATTACTTTGTAGGGGACATCGTCATACCAACACACAAAATGTTTGCTAGATAAAGGTTTGGGTCCTCAAATGGTGTACCGTCAAACTGACTATTTTAAACCATTTGAATTATGACAAATCTCAGTTCAAAAGTGTTGGCTTCAACAGTAGGGTAATTGATACTACAATGGATCTCTTCAACCGATGGGTTGGTGCAATCCCTAAGGATTTTCATGATGGAATCTTGAGGGTTATCCATTTCTATAAGTTTGTTGGTGGACAATTGTGCTCTCCTAAGACATCTATACATGCGATCAATCTTAGGGTCAAAAGGGGCGAGGTGAACCTTAGATCCCTTATTTATATAAAAGGATAGACTGAACAAACTCTATGCAACAACCAATCAAAACGATCCGCACCAGTCAGTCAACAAGCCCACATGCAAAGCACACAATAGATGCAAAATATAATCAATCAACAAATAATTACTTCTGGTTTTTGGCTTTTTTATTTTTTTTTAGCTTTTTATTTTTAGCACATGCAAGAAAATACAAGAATAATACAAATAAAACAAATATAAATTAATTAGAAAAAATAGAAATTGATAAACCTATGAACTCAGAAGTTGAACTATAGTTCTCCTAAACTCAGAAATTTTTTTAACGCCTTTCCTCTACAATGTTGCCAAAAAATTGACAAGCCAAAATTTATCATGAAGTAAATCAGTTTCTCGCGCAATAATGCATTTCAATCTCATGAGGAAAGGGATAAAAACTATTCTGATATGCAAAGCTCAAGTTTACTAAATGATTAATCCTAGTTTAGCATAATCACAAACATAAGATGACTTTCTAAAATCCTAGCAAAAAAAAAAGAAAAAGAAAAAGAAAATGAGGTTGGAAAACTAGAAATCATCGGTAGAGTAATCTTATTGTTCATCAAAGGGATAAGAGGCTTGCGACTATGTGATTTAGGTGATGTGGTGGTTCGTGGTCTTTTTAGATTTTCTTTTACGTGATAATTATCAATAGGAATAAAAAATCCTCTCTATGTTATGTCTAGATCAAAAAAAGGCTAGAATCCATGAAGTTAAGACTTCTTCAATCCTCATGACATACCGCATATTTGTTTTGATCCCCTTTTTAGGCTTCAAAACCCAAATAGAATGTCTCTTCTTACCCACTTTTTATAGTTAACTACTTCGTTCCTCCACACAACGGGCGAGAATCATATATCACTAAACATGTTAATATTCTAATTGGTCATATCAGGAGTAAATTAAATTCTGTGGTTAACACAACTACCATAAACCTTGATTCCTCGAGACAATAGTACTGGAAAATAAATCATCTGAGAAAGTCACTTCTCATGAATCACTGAGTCGTGAAAAGAAATTTAGCCACGCAAAATAGAAAAAAACACAAGAAAAACATTCCATCAAAATTATTGTTGCACGTAAAACTGAAAGATAAAAAATTACAAAACAATTTGTTTCCACTTCCACGGGAGCAAATCCCTTTCTTATAAAATAACCTCTCAAAACATGTAAGAAGATACAAAAAAAAATAGGTAAGGAAAATCCTTTGGAACTCAATCTCAGGAGAGGAAGAGAAAACTTAAGGAAGAAGTTCTCCAAATCCCTCACTTTTGCTCTCCAGTAGTCTTGACATCTCTCATCATCCTTTAGGNCTTAAGGAAGAAGTTCTCCAAATCCCTCACTTTTGCTCTCCAGTAGTCTTGACATCTCTCATCATCCTTTAGATTCCCTAAAAGTGCATTTTTATAGCCAAATCTATGAATTTGGCAAGAAAAACTATTTCTAAACTAGATTTCTGCTCCATTGTTGTGGTAATGTTGAATTGCGGCGCAGTCATGCCAAACTTCTAGAACAAGCGGTGTGGTCATGCCTGATCCTGACGTGGTCTCGCCGACCCTCTAAAACNAGATTCCCTAAAAGTGCATTTTTATAGCCAAATCTATGAATTTGGCAAGAAAAACTATTTCTAAACTAGATTCCTGCTCCATTGTTGTGGTAATGTTGAATTGCGGCGCAGTCATGCCAAACTTCTGGAACAAGCGGCGTGGTCATGCCTGATCCTGACGTGGTCTTGCCGACCCTCTAAAATGTTGGCATGGTCACACCCATTTATTATGTGGTCACGTCGCTAGTGACGATATGGTGGTGTGGCCGTGCCTCTTTCAGACATGGTCATGCCGCTTGTGGTCACTTTTTTCTTAGTTTTTCCCATCCCAAAATGCTCATATTCATCACCTGTAACCTATACAACATCAACAAAAACCTTCCACAACTGTAAAATCTGAAAATATTTTTACCTATTTATCATGATTTTACTTATTTGTCTGGTCGGTTTTGGCATGGTTGCTTGTATGGCTTCCTTGATTGGACAAGTGTCTTCGCCGTACTCTTCCCTTCTTGACCTAAGATCAATGCTAACATATTTTTTATATATAAAAACTAAAATTACTTTCAGTGCTTTCAAAATTATGTTATTTTCTTAGAAATAAAAAAATAAAATACTAAAAAATTATAGTAAATAAATATGATTTAAAAATACAAAAATAACAAAAAGATAAAATTGATCTAAAATAAGCACCATTTGAGAACTGGTTTTATTTTATTGTTGGGTCATCAACACATCTTTATCAAGCACAAATCTTGTTGTACAGTTTTATAAATGATTTTTTAAATGCAAATGTNTTTTATTGTTGGGTCATCAACACATCTTTATCAAGCACAAATCTTGTTGTACAGTTTTATAAATGATTTTTTTAAATGCAAATGTAAAATCATATCGGCCTCGATTTTGGCAAACTTAGATTCAAAATGATCATCTCAAAAAGACAACTCTAATGATACCAAATTTGGTTCAATCTATGTCCAATTGTATGGTCAAATAAACTTTCAAATTTGACATATTCATAGTCAAATTGAATATCTAGACGAGAAGAATCCAATGAGCCTGAGATTGCTAATTTTTTGGGTCATTTAGGTGCTCAAATCATTAAAAAATCATCTATGATCAAGGAAATCAATAGTGATTTTCTGATTAAGTGGTTAAGAAAGTTATGCATCAAAAGACCAAAATGTCTCTCCCGAAGGACTATAAATAGGCCCCCTCTCTTCACTTGAGAGGGATGAAGAGAAGTTGAATTTCAGAGTCTGTTGGGGAGAGAAGAACCAATGAGTAACCATCAGCCTTCGCAACCACTAACCACCTCGCGTCGGTCACCATCCGTTGGCCACTACCAACCGACCATTGACAGTTGGCCAACGTCGACCATCGCTCATTGGCCACCATCGGCCACTGCCCATCAACCACCGTCGATCGCTACCGATCCCCACCTCCTGTTTTTGCNTGGTCAAATAAACTTTCAAATTTGACATATTCATAGTCAAATTGAATATCTAGACGAGAAGAATCCAATGAGTCTAAGATTGCTAATTTTTTGGGTCATTTAGGTGCTCAAATCATTAAAGAATCATCTATGATCAAGGAAATCAATAGTGATTTTCTGATTAAGTGGTTAAGAAAGTTATGCATCAAAAGACCAAAATGTCTCTCCCGAAGGACTATAAATAGGCTCCCTCTCTTCACTTGAGAGGGATGAAGAGAAGAAGTTGAATTTCAGAGTCTGTTGGGGAGAGAAGAACCAATGAGTAACCATCAGCCTTCGCAACCACTAACCACCTCGCGTCGGTCACCATCCGTCGGCCACTACCAACCGACCATTGACAGTTGGCCAACGTCGACCATCGCTCATTGGCCACCATCGGCCACTGCCCATCAACCACCGTCGATCGCTACCGATCCCCACCTCCTGTTTTTGCTGACTGCTGGCAACTGACAACCACCGTTTTCAATTATTATAGTCAAAATACATATGTTGTATCTATCACTTGTATTTTATTTGTGTTGTTTAAAAATAAGCATAATTTTTAGCGTAAGATTGTAAACGCGTTCTCCTTAACAAGAGAGAAGGGTGTATCCTTGACTTATAATCACATGGTGGATTACTTTAATTGGGTTAGACCATATAATTTATTCTCTTCAAGAATTTTTTTCACATATAAAATCTTAGTGTTTTCCCTTCTTAACTACATTTGTGATGGATCTTTGCATAACACTAAGATGCCAAAATATTAACTTCACCATTGTGAATTTTCAGTCATGCAACACTTTTTTTTATTTCTATTTTACATTTTTAATTTGAATTAAATCAAAATTGATTGTGTTAACTGTTTTTAAAGAGACTCAAAATATCTTTTAGATTTTTTTGTGCCTTTTTAAAAAAGGTAATTTGTTTCTAAAATTTAAAATAAAAACATGTTTATATTACATTAATCAATTTGGTTTTCAAAAACAAAAGCAAAGAATAAAATTGACAAAAAAAAAGCCTTAGGTTATTTATTTACCTTTTAAACTCCTGTATATGGTGATGACTTCAGTTAAAAATAAAAGAAAAAAAAAATTGATAATAAAAGAAATTTTGGAGAGGATTGCATTAAAATTAGTTAAACGATAAAGTTTGGCATATGGCCTAATAGGCTCAAACACGCTCGAACATTTTATTTTTTTTATCATCAATACCCCTATTAAGCAACAAACAAAAAAATATTTTTATTTAATGCAACTATAGTGTTTAAGAGAACTTCTCATATATCATATAACCTCTTTAAATAGCACAAGCTTTTTAAAAGCTATACATCAACATATATCATATAGCCTCTCAAACTTCTGATCATAAGTCTTAGATTTATATTTTTCCAATTAAAAAAAATAAAACAAAGAGTTCAAATTATCTGCCATCAATTTTGTATGGTCAGAGGAGCTCTACCAATCTCGAAGTAGGGCCTGCCCCTAAGAGAAAATAATAATTCTCGTATCTACATATGAAGAGTGAAAGTAATCATTATATTGTACATGTTTGCCGATTTGTGTCTCTTTAAATAGCACAATATAGAATAATTTGGCTAATTTTTTATACTCGCAAAATATAGCAATATTGGATAAAATTTCATTTCAAACTCCATACCATCATCATCAATCCATCTTTAATACCATGGATGCAAAATGATAGCTTGTTTGACATACATCATATAGTCTCTCAAGCTTCTAAGCAAAAGTTGTACATTGTTATATTTTCCAATTTAAAAAATACCAAGGAGTTCAAATTCTCTTCCATCAATTTTTTATGGTCAGAGGAGCTCTACAATCTCGAAGGGCTGGCACCGGAGTTTCATGGGTTCCCAAACATTGTTTTCCCTCTACACCAATGGCCTTCAGCAACTCTTCAAAACCCGGAGTTCTTAATTCCTCGATGCATGCCAAACTCGGCACATTAATTGCTCTTTTTGGTGTCAAATAAGGTTCTTTGTCCACCTGATTTTCAAAAGAAAAAAAAAATAGTGAGAAACAAATCCTTCAATAGCAAAGTAAAAGACAAAAGTTTGATTAGGCTACCCCAAAATATTTACCATGTAGTCTTTCTCCAAACAACTCTCTACATTTTCTTTGATCTTCATCGTTCTGTCATGATGACCAATTTGTAGTTCTCTCAACTCCGCCAAACATGGAACAATTAAGGAATCAATGCTTTCACTTGTTTTATGGTCAAGCTTCAATGAACCTACATGTAGAGCATGTTAATAATAACCAACCTATCATTGAAAGCTACAATTCAAGAATAAAGGAACTTACCATCAATAGATGATTGAAAACCCTTGCATTCAATATCAAGATTTTGTAGAGCAGCAGTCATGGAAGCAGACGATTCAGAGTGTATCACATCATTTGCTTCTATTCCACTCCTGCAAAAATTTAGAAGCTTGATAATAATAATAATAATAAAAGTGAATTTTTTTCGAACACATTTTTTCTCGGATGTGTGTCAAGATGGAATACTTGAGGAGGAATTCCATTGATGATTTATTGTTCTGTCCAATAGTTAGCAAAGAACTGTGTGCAACCTCCCACTGCTGCAAACCTGACATTGCTATTGATTTGCTGCATTTTCAAGCAAAATTTTAGAATTTAGCCAAGTGGTTATATAATTCTTAAGGAATTATGGTGAAATCACACTAACCAATTCTGGAGGACTTCTTCTATGGTAATTTTTTTCGTCTCGGCTGTGCTCGTATCTGCACGATATTTTTTTTCGGTTTCTTCCATATAGATGGTCCACTGTTCCTTCATGTGGTGAGTAAAATCTTGTGTTGAAGAAACTTGTGTCTGTAAGGCACTAGTTCTTTCAACATCCATCGATTGGATAGCAAAAATTGCTTCTTGAACCTATATGAGTAATCAATCAAAAAAATTTGTAAGTTATAAATTCAGTACTTTCAACATTCTACATGCCAAAACATATTGCTTAATAATAATTTGTGTCTTACAAAGAGTAAACATTCAAGGCAAAGGATAAATAATAAAAACATCGATAATGCATTTGTGCAACTAGTTGTTTGCATCAATGGCAAATAATTAAGACCAACATAAAACTTGATTGCAAACAGTACTAAAAGAACAATTGAGAATTTCTATATAGTTATGTGCTTAAAATTAGTAGAATTAAACATCGAGTACATGATACTGAACTGTGATAGGTTAAATATTTTGGATCTATCATACCAAATAAATTGGTCTTAATTATTTTCCATAGATGTAACCTACTAGCCCGCAAATGCATTATCGATGTTTTTATTGTTTATCTTTCTCCAGGAACGTTTAGGTGCTAAAATTTAGTAGAATTAAATATTGAATACATGATACTTAAGTGTGATAAATAAAAAAAACTTTAGATCTATTATTAAAAGAAATTTTGTCATTGATGTCGTGCACAACAATTAAGAAGCGAAAAGAGAATGCCATATAAAGACTACAAAACTATTCTATAAAAATGTTGTTAGAGTAGCAATACTACATGGCTTTATTATAGGAAGGAAATAGCCATTTTGAGGGCTATGAAAGATATTATAGGACAAGCTTATGGAAAACTGAGAAAGAAGTGAAGTATAGTTTTATTGAAAAACTACATAAATAACACATTAAAATAATAAGGCATGGACAAACATAATAGGTGGTCGAAGATACTCTATTAAATAGGCTGACAATAATTAACATGGGATATGCTTCACAATGAAAAATGGTGTATGGAAGAAAACTTAAAAGTAAGTTATGAAAAAGGATTTATTAAAATACAAATGCCATCCTAAATAACAACAACAATCAAACATGAATATGGGAATCTTCATTAAATAATCATAAATAGATGGGATAAGACTAATATAATTACTTAGATAATATTGATATGATCATTGTCGACTTTTGTAATAGTGATCAGTANTTATAATCACATGGTGGATTACTTTAATTGGGTTAGACCATATAATTTATTCTCTTCAAGAATTTTTTTCACGTATAAAATCTTAGTGTTTTCCTNTTATAATCACATGGTGGATTACTTTAATTGGGTTAGACCATATAATTTATTCTCTTCAAGAATTTTTTTCACATATAAAATCTTAGTGTTTTCCCTTCTTAACTACATTTGTGATGGATCTTTGCATAACACTAAGATGCCAAAATATTAACTTCACCATTGTGAATTTTCAGTCATGCAACACTTTTTTTTATTTCTATTTTACATTTTTAATTTGAATTAAATCAAAATTGATTGTGTTAACTGTTTTTAAAGAGACTCAAAATATCTTTTAGATTTTTTTGTGCCTTTTTAAAAAAGGTAATTTGTTTCTAAAATTTAAAATAAAAACATGTTTATATTACATTAATCAATTTGGTTTTCAAAAACAAAAGCAAAGAATAAAATTGACAAAAAAAAAGCCTTAGGTTATTTATTTACCTTTTAAACTCCTGTATATGGTGATGACTTCAGTTAAAAATAAAAGAAAAAAAAAATTGATAATAAAAGAAATTTTGGAGAGGATTGCATTAAAATTAGTTAAACGATAAAGTTTGGCATATGGCCTAATAGGCTCAAACANAAAGCCTTAGGTTATTTATTTACCTTTTAAACTCCTGTATATGGTGATGACTTCAGTTAAAAATAAAAGAAATAAAAAAAAAATTGATAATAAAAGAAATTTTGGAGAGGATGGCATTAAAATTAGGAAAACGATAAAGTTTGGCATATGGCCTAATAGGCTCAAACGCGCTCGAACATTTTATTTTTTTTATCATCAATACCCCTATTAAGCAACAAACAAAAAAATATTTTTATTTAATGCAACTATAGTGTTTAAGAGAACTTCTCATATATCATATAACCTCTTTAAATAGCACAAGCTTTTTAAAAGCTATACATCAACATATATCATATAGCCTCTCAAACTTCTGATCATAAGTCTTAGATTTATATTTTTCCAATTAAAAAAAATAAAACAAAGAGTTCAAATTATCTGCCATCAATTTTGTATGGTCAGAGGAGCTCTACCAATCTCGAAGTAGGGCCTGCCCCTAAGAGAAAATAATAATTCTCGTATCTACATATGAAGAGTGAAAGTAATCATTATATTGTACATGTTTGCCGATTTGTGTCTCTTTAAATAGCACAATATAGAATAATTTGGCTAATTTTTTATACTCGCAAAATATAGCAATATTGGATAAAATTTCATTT